>CM076577.1:686415301-686557847 GCA_034641835.2 Pinus albicaulis | reverse complement strand
GAATACCTCCCTCGCTAAGAGGGAATATTGATTTTTTAGTAGTTTGGCAGGTAATCCAAGCCCTAGGGTTCGGGGTTTGGAGGGTGAAGCACCCGAAGAGTCACTTGTGGGCTTGGGACCCAAGGTTAGGGTTGTTCACCCATCATTGTTTAGGCAAAAACTATGGAGCTATTTCGAAATGTGATGGATGAGGATGATAGTGCATGTCAAGATGAATATGATGCAACAAAAATAATCTAATTCCGAGTTGTGGTTGCAGAGATATGAATTTTTGAAGTTGACAAATGGATTTTTGGGTGTTCAAGTCATCTAGGTTTGAAAATAAATTATCCAAAATTCATGTCTACTCACTAGTTCCGGGAGCCCTTGTAAAGCCTATAAATACAAGGTGAATGTGATCATTTTATCTATCCAAGTGCATCAAATACCCTCCATCCTTCTCTGAGGCAAACATAAATACAAAACAAGGAAAACGTGGGACATTTATGTGATTTTTGAAGTGTTTTTTGGCTTGGTACGGGTTCGAGTTATTGTAGGGAGGAGTCGCATTATAGAGAGGAGTTTAGGTTTGTTTTTGGATGTGAATTGGTGGAAGAGGGATTTTTTTACTATAGCAAGGTAGTATGGTATCTTTGCAGTGTTGTGAGGGATGTTTATGGTTGTTGTAGGATGTCGCAAGCCTAAACAGTAGTGTGGAGGAGAGAAGTAACGCTTGGAAAGGGTTGTAAGGCTCAATCAAGGACTAACCTCTCCCTAGAACACAACGCTTGACCACAGGACTAGATTGGAGCCAAGTCACAGTAGATGGAGTGATTCTGAAGGAAGAATAGAGGGTTGTAGTAGTGGGTTATTAGCCCTAACTAGGAGCAAAATATGAAACAATGAAAAAACCAACAAACTAAGGTATGTATGGATGGTTGGTTGTTGATTTGATGCAAGGGATGGTGTCCATGTGTGGACAGAATTTTTTGAAGCCTATGGGAGCCATTTGGAGGACTTGTCTTGATGGATGAAAGTCCCTCCTAGGAGCAGACCTTGTAGTGAAGTATTGGTTTCTATTGGACTGGTGAAAGGAAACGTGTTGGCTACCCAAATTATCCCTTGAAAAGTAGTCATAAAGTGACAGTGACAGCGGAAGGTTGGGTGAATTTTGGAGACTAATGTGTAGCTCTTTGATGGACGAAAGAGGCTACTAGATTGGAATATTGGAGCTTAGGTATTGGCCAGCCTAGAAGAGTAGATTGGATCAGACCATGTTCATTGTAGCAGAAGTTACTTGCAGAAGTGATAGGTGGCAACCCTCCTAGAGACTCTATGTGTTGTCTCTTGATGGAATAAGGGCCACCAGAGAGCAAAACGAGAGCGAAGGACTGACAAGTCGACATACGACATAGAGACTGCAGCGAGATTGTCATTCTATCTTGTATCCCTTATCAGGGAGCCCTACGACTATTGTATTATTCAGTTGGTTTAATATAACAAAGATTAGGTTGTTGTACATTATTGTACAATATTTTGTTAAAAATTGTTTACAATTGTGCATGTGTAATTTACTGCTATTTTATATTCCACTGTGCAAAGTTGCTTTTGTTGAGATTCTTATTTTGGTAGCGTAAGTGATTATAATATTTTATCCTAGACCCAAGATTATGGAATTTCAACATGGTATCGAAGCGTTTATGAGTTTCTTTGGAAAACAGTGAATCATCATAGTGCACAATGGAGTACAACTTAAGAGAGAGTTTGTCACATTATAGGTGAAGGGCTCACTACAATTTCGAAGTTGTAGAATGGTATATGGTATGGGGACAAGCTGGAGGTTTTTTCCAAATATATTCCATGGAAGGAAAGGATCAAGTTGGTCTTGCATGTCAATAGAATCTAGGAGTTCGCCAATAAATCCATCAAGAAGCCAACTGACCCAAAGAATATGGAAGTGTACAAGGGCGAGATTGATAATACTTGATGGTGTGAAGGATCCCCTAATACCTCATTTGTCCAAGAAGAACATTGCACATGAAATGTGGATGGCTCTTCAGAATTTGTTTTAGAATAAGAATGAGAACCGGGTATTGTTATTGGAGGATAAGTTGAATTCCACCAAGATGTTGTAGGGTGAAGGAGTGACTTTGTATTTGATGACATTGTCTTAGGTAAAAGATGAGAGTTTACTCCAGAATGGAAGCCCTTCATCAAAGGAATCGTTTCCAGGGATAATTTTCCATAATACTATAGGATGTGGGACAACTTCATTTTGGAAGAGTTGCGAGACAAGGATCTTCATCCAACGAAGAGGGCAGATGAGGATGTGGCACTTGCAGCACGAATGAAGGGTAAGCAGAACAAGGACTTGAGTAAATTCATTTTTCTCAACTATGGCAATATGGGTTTTTCATATTGGCGTTTACCTTTCCCTTTTACATCAAATCCTAGTTGTTGATCTACATACACCTCCTCTTCTAGTTTTCCACTCAAGGAGGTTATTTCACATCCATTTGGTAAAATAGCCATTTTTTCTACAGTGAAATGGCTAACACGGCTCTAATAGCATCCAACCTTGCAATTGGAGAAAAATTTTCACCATAGTAAATACTTGGTTGCTAAGAAAATATTTTGGAAACTAGCCTTGCCTTATACTTCTCTACCTTCCCTTTCTCATCCAGTTTTGTCTCGTACACCCTTCTTAACACTAATATTGGTTCTATCAACTTGGAGATCAACAATATCCCTTAGATCATCCCTTTCAGTAGCTTCAATCTCTCCATTCATGGCCTAAACCGAATTATATTCTTCACTGCCTTTTCAAAATAAGTATGATTACAAAATAAGGCAAAATGAGCTTGTTGATCCATGTCATCGCACTACTCATATATTTACCTTAAGATCCTAAAAGGTAGGTGATCATACCTAATATGCCACAACCAAGTCTCATATATGCTTGAGACAATATGTGTAGATTATTGTGACAAATTTACACTTCTCATATTTAAAAATAACATTGTATTCTTGGTCAGTTGGACCTTTGCAACAAGTCTTCTACTAGGTGAATTATCTAAGATTGTTCATGTGGAGCCCGCTGTGTCTCTACAGCGGCCGTATCAAAAGACCAAAAGATGAGACAACATCAAACCACTTTTAGACCCTAGCATCTAGCCCTCCTAGGTCTAGAGAGGGATCTATCTATGATTGTAAAGGTAAATGTATTTAAGGCTCAAAGGTTAAGATATTAGGCTAGTTATAAGGCTCAGAGTTTGTTTGTTTGATTGTGAGTTTGGTTGTTGGGAATCAGGAAGGAAGGGTTCAAAAGAGGAGACCAAGGCTGAGCAACGAAGGTTTTAGGCAAAGGAGAGATAATTCCGTAGAACACCAAGACCATCGGGCATGGAGTCGAGAAAGGGTTTACTTGCCAATGTGCAAGCTGTCAGCTGGGCTAGTCATCTAAAGCATTGGATATTAAAGATGATAGTGTGATATGAAATGGTAAGGGAGAAGGTGAAAGCAAGAAAACCTCCAAGGTGATCTTTAGAGATTAGACCCATGGACAAGAAATGACATGCCATTGGACAACTATGATCTAAAATCAAGGTTAATTCTTCTGACAAGGGAACATTAAAGATTTAACACAAAGTGAAAAAACCCGGAGATCGTAGAGAGACTTTTGAACTCTCAATGCTTCGGCCTCCAACTTAAGGGAACTTGGAAAGGTTCAATTAACCGAAAAGGATCCTAGTGAGACATAGACAGAGTTCTAGACTCCAAGTATCCCAATTCAATTGAATTAAGCCTAACAAGAACATCTAAGAACGCATTCATTAATTCATACATCGACTAGCAAAGACTATGGAACCACTACACTCGGTTAAATTAGTTTGAAATCAATCCTCAAATAACACATACAACGGAAAACATTGAAGGCAAGGGAGAGCGAAACATAGGGTACCTAACAAGGGTAAATCCTATGCCGCATTTCGATGCAAGCTGAAGAAATGAAATGTAATGAACTACAAGAGAAATCATAGATAAAGATAGGAAAACATCACCGCTCGCTTTTAAATCAGGGGATCCAAATAAATGTGCTTGTCATATTAAAGAGAAACAACATTCAAGTAAAACACTACCAATAGCTTGATATTCGGTCCGAAAACATCTTCCTCAACTATCTCTACAACTTTACATAGAGAACATGTCTCAAGAGAAACAACTTGCAATTCACGAGATATCCCATCAACAACCTTTACAATGAGTTTCTTCATGAGTTTTATAGATGAAAAGAGGCATAAGAGGTAGATGAAAACTAAATGAAACATTAAACGCAGTAGTAGATGAAGTGGGTCGAAACCCATTACGTTTTAAATTCTATGCATTTATCTTCGAGCTCTTTGAATGAAAGAGTGGTCTTCGTCAGGCCGTAATTTACTCTGGGTATGTCTTTGCCGTATTTTGCCTGAAATACCTTTCGTAATACTCTGGTGAAATATAAAAAGGTAGAATAATGATGCTAGGGTCTTCATATCTCGTGAAACAAATGCTCTAATAGCATAGGACCGTTGTCAGGTCAGAAAATCTCTCAGAACACCGTGATAGTATAGAAAACTGTATGGGCACTCCATCCTTTCGCGGTAGGAACATTCCTGTCGATGGTGACACCCGATATATATTATTTTCTCGTATGTCGTACCTCCCCGTGTGATCCATGATGTCTTCAATATGGTAACTTTTCCTTCTAAACCCCGGATTAAGGCTCAAATCCTCAATACTCGAACACTGAATTCCTTGATCTTTTACCGATACTCTTCTACCGTCTCCATTAATGTCTACGTCCGTGAAATCGGCGTTTAATGGATCTAGAAAGGTTTTGCAGGAGTTTAGCCTTATTCCTTTAGTGAAAGTCATGTCATAACACTTTCAGATGCCTTTTCTCATATTTTTGATCTCCGCACATGACATTCTCTCGCATTCCATCATCGTAACAGACCGTGAATCATGGCGGTTTTTTTTCCACCCAGTAACCCCGCAAAATGCGCAAACATGTTAAGAAAACTATGCATGGGAGGGGTGGATGCGACAGGAAAATAAGGATGGTCGTGAAAACCGGTGAAATGGTGACAAATGCGGGTGATGGCGGAAAATGCAGACGAAACAATGGAGGACAGTCGGTGAAAGTTGGCGAGACTATGGCAAAATTTAAATGCACACCTTCGAAATTTGACCTTTGAATGAAATATAAGGAGGGACTGAGGAAAACATGACAAAAACACGTGCAATGGTGACGTGGTAGGACCCGATCAATGGTGATTCATGTGGTTAATTTTGATCGTCCGATCCCGGGAGGAGATCGACGCTGAGAACGCGTTGGAGGAGACGGATGGTGGGCTAAGGGTTCAATTTTGCCTTGGGTTAACTCGCGAGACAAATTCGTGGGCGCGATCACCGTTGGATGGATGGCTCTAGATTGGACGTTGTCAGTGCATATCGATGGCCGGGTCCACCGTCGAACATTAACGCACGATGGGGGCAGTTTTCAAATAGTGCTCATGTGCACATGTCCAGCGTGGATGGAATCGCTCCGAAACAAAAACATATAGCCCACCCTCCAAAAGCGTGCGATGGAAACCGCGGTTTTCCGCACGGTGTTTTGGTGTGGGGACCACCAAGGCGTGACGAACCACGACTACTTATTTAGTGGATTAAATGGACAATTGTGATGCGGCTCTGAGAGGCAAATGGAGTGGGCCACGGCGCGACGTTGATCGGCTCGAAGGACGTCCGATCTCGTACAAATCGACGACGGGTATTACACCCGGATAACCAAACAAGCTAAGCGCTTTTCGAGCTAGTGCCAGGTTATAGCGCCCGTGTCACATGGAGAATTGGTTCGGGGCTGAGCGAAAGGGGCTAGGCTTGTCATAAGGTGGAAAGTGGGTTTTTTTGGCCCATTTTAGTGCAATTTAAGGCCAATCAAGGGTAATGATAGGGGGAAAAGGGGAAACTAAACCAAACCAGGTGTGTGTGTATGGTTTAGAGGGGATTTTGGGATGGTTTAGAAGGACTAAGGGGAGGGGCTTGGAGTGGAAGGGAGGCTTTGTAAAAGGGGAAAAAGGGGATGAACTCGAGAATTCGAGAGGTACAAGGGGCACATGAAGGCCTTTGGAGCACAATTTTTTACAATCTGAGTGAGGCTTTGACTTAGAAATAGTAGTGGAATTTTACCAAAGTTGCGAGAGGGATACGAAAGAGGCTTCCAAGGATTATGTGTTTTCAAGGGAAAATGCATTCCTTGAAAGCTCTAAAAAAAACAATTTAGCCCCCCCCGCAGCTTTTCAAGAAATTTATAGAGGGGCTAACTCGGGTTTTTAACCCCGAGATGTGAAATATCTACACACGATTCTTATAACGAGAAAAATAAACAATAAGCAAGAGCATAAAACATAAAAAGCGATAAACACAGAGATTTTCCCCCTGGATCCCAAATCGGGACGACTAAATTTCTGATTTTTCATTATATTCCTTTTAGTGTTACAACACATATATATACATGCCGAAGCATACATAAACCCCAATCCATTAACCCCTGGATTAGAACATAACCGTAGTTCCCGTCGATGCGATCTACAAAAATACCGGGGGCCGAAAAACCATCGAACCCCAAAACCATGTGCAAAACCATGCACAAAAACCATGGGCTGGATCCGCCTATGAGTGGGTCCGTACAAAAAACAAATTTTGGCGGGCGCCGCCCCGACCCCAACGGTGGACCGTTCGCCCCTCGTGACTCACTTACGCCCGACACAACATACAAACTGACGTGGGGCTAATCGTGGAAAAGAATATAACACATACCCAACATTCTCCCACTTGTTGTTTTCTTTCCATAGGGGGCCACGAGAGAGCTTAGTCATTGGGCCAATTCTTCAACACCCATTGTTTCTCTACACCAAGATAACTTCGAGTGCTCACAGACTTCTTCAATGCATCCGCAACATTCTTCAAAGTGTCCACCTTTACCAAAGAACACCCTTTAGCCTCAACACATATCTCTAACAAAGTGATATTGAACATCAATGTGCTTTGTCTTTGAATGATAAGCGGGGTTCTTAGCTCAAGAAAATTGCACTTTAGCTATCACGTCTATCCTTATAGCTTGTCGTACCAACCCCATACTGGAACACATCTCTGCAACCAAACTTCTTCCTTGCTTGCATGAGTGGCTGCTATGTATTCTGCCTCGTAGTTGAAAGCGCCACTACAAACCGTCTTTTACTCATCCAACCGATTGCACCTCCAAATAGGCTAAACACATACCCACTTGTAGATCTTCTTTGGTCCAGATCTCCAACCCCCAGCACTGCATCAACAAAACCACGAATGTCCAACATTCTTTCCAATCCTGGTCTTCCCCCGGTAGCACAAGCCATAATCACTAGTGCCACATAAATATCCGAAAACCCGCTTCCACCGTCGTCCAATGCTCCTTCCCACAGGTTTGACATCAAACCTCGCTCAATACTCCCACTCGCATGTGCAATGTCCTGGGTCTAGTACTGAGACCATTGCATACATCAAAGCTACCCACCGCACTTGCATATGGAACACGGACATATACTCCTCTTCTTCTTTATGTCTTGGGGACACTCGTTCAGCCAGACACGCCTTTACACCTACAGAATAGGAACCTTCATCGGTTTACTATCCCGCATATTGAACTCCCCCGCAATATAGTCTCAACATACTTCCTTTGGTTTAACTGTGAGCTTCCCTCTTTGCCCGATCTCTCTTAATTTCCATGCCCAAAATATAGTTTCGCAAGCACCAAGATCCTTCATGTCGAATTTGGAGAACAGTTTGGGTCTTCAAATCTTGGATAATTTCCTTTTGTCATTTCCAATCAACAACATATCATCCACATATAAGACCAAATAAATAACACGGTCACCAATTAATTTAAAATAAACACAATGATCCTCCTTGCTTCGGTAGAAGCCAAGTCCCCCGTATATAGGTATCAAATTTCTGATACCACATCCTTGGTGACTCGTTTTAACCCATACGAGACTTCTTCAACCTCGCATACTAGTTCTTTCTTACCCTTCACCATAAAGCCTTCGAGTTGCTTCATGTAGATCTCCTCTTCTAGATCCCCGTGAAGAAATGTTGTCTTCACATCCATACTGTTCTATCTCAAAATCAAATGCTTTCTGCGAAAGATAGATAAAAAGTAATCTAATAGAAGTAACCTTGGCAACAGGAGAAAAATATCACTAAAATCATTCTCCACCCTGGGGAATAACCTTTTGCTACCAACCGAGATTTGTATTTCTCCACCTTGCCTTCTACATTCATCTTCCTTTTAAACACCCATTTGCTCCCGATGGCTTCCTTCCACGCGCAAGACCTCCACCAGCATCCCATGCCTCATTTTTTGTGCAAGGATGCCATTTCATCAACCATGGCCTCCTTCCGCAGTTTTCCATCCTCTACGAATCATCGCCTCCCCGACAGCTTCGGGTTCATCATCGGTCATAGTTAAGGCAAAACCCGAAACGTGAAAGCGGATGGACTATACCTTTCGGTTGCCTTCTTTCCCGAATCGATCTTCTTAAAGCCGGAGTTTGTGGCTCATCATCTTTTCGAGTCTTCTTCGTTGTAGAGTCCGATTCATCCTCCTTTAGCTCAAACTCTATCTTCTCGTGTTCCTTTGGTAGGACTTCATGTTTAACAACATCTTTCACTTCTCTAAACACCACATCTCAGTACCTGCACACAACCTTCCTTGCTTCTGGGTTCCAAATCTTGTAACCCTTTAAAACCATCCTTATACCCAATAAAGATGCACCTTTCAGATTTATTATCCAACTTGGTCCTTTTCTCCTTTTGGAACGTGTACATATGCATCACATCCAAATACCCTTAGATGTGAAATAGAGGGTTTCTTACCGGTCCATACCTCATGTGGGGTCTTATCCTCCAACGCCCGATGAAGGTGATCTCGTTAACTAAGTAACATGCAGCCTCCACCTGCCCTCTGCATGCACTTTGTCCTAACCCCAGTACCACCGAGCATGCTTCTTGCATTTTCCATCGTTGTTCTATTCATTACTTTACGCAACTCCATTTTTGCTGAGGTGTGTATGGAGTAGTCTTCTGCCGTGTTATACCACACTTTGACGAACACTTCAAATTCCTTCTTGGGAACTCCCCCACCATTATCCGTCCTCAACGCCTTTATCTTCTTCTCCGTCCGGTTTTCCACCGTAGCCTTAAATTCTTTTCAAATTTGTCAAAGACTTCAGATTTCTTCCTCAAGAAATATATCCATGTATTCCTTGAGAAGTCATCTATGAATGAAACATAGTACACGGACTTTCCCGGTGATGGAACCGACACTGGGTCCAAACACATCACTATGCACAAGTTCTAATATCTTGTTTGCCCTCTTAGCACCGTAAGGAAAACTCACCCGATTCTCGCTTTCCCATATACACAATGTTCACAGTAAATCAAAATCCGTGAGAAAAATTAGACATACCTTCTACCATACCATCTCTATGTAGCATCCGAAGGCCCTTCTCTCCAATATGTCCAAGCCTTTGATGCCATAGCATGGTCTTTTCTCCGAGACAACTAGACTTTCCGTCCCACTTTGCAGAACCCGACTGAACCATACACCCATCACTAACGGTGCTACCTTGTAACATGCTAGAGTTCCACATCGAACTTCCCCGCATTAATACAGCTGCTCCCCAAACCATCTTGCGAGCATCTTTCTCGAACACCGTTTACACTCGCATCATCCATCTTGCTTATAGAATCAGATTTTTTGGCCAATGTAGGAATATGCTGAACACCCTGGGGAAGTGTTCTAATCCTCCCACCTTGCGCTCAGCTTGACCTTTCCACGTCCGAAGACTCTCGGCCTTCCTATCATCCCTAGGAAGACATCACCACCATCATATTTCTCATACTCAGAACCACTCCCTATGGGGGAGTGAAGTGAAAGGGATGCACCGAGTCAATCAACCATGACTCATGATCTACATGTGTATTTGAAGAAGAAGCACACACATCCCCACCTTCATCCGAGGTGGTTTTTGCCCTCTGCGAAGTAGCTTCATCGATCCCTTCCCTTTCTCAGAGCTTTAGATCCGCATTCCTTTTTGTAGTGCTCCTTCCTTTCCGTATTTCCAGCACACCTTTACAAACTTTCCGGGGAGATTTAGATCTCCCTCTAGATTTAGATCTCCCACTCGAAACCTTATTCTTGTTTCCGTTCGGGACCTTCCTCTACGTATAAGGCATCTCCATTCTCGACCCTCCATATTTCTCCGTCTCATTTCCTCCGACAGAAGGGTCAGAGACAATGTCATCAAAATTCAAGGTAGTTGTATTTCTACCTATTGCACATAAACTGATCGTCTCCCATGAATCCGGTAGAGAACACAACAAGTCTGATGTACTTCATCTTCATCCGAGATTTTAATATCAACGATGACATGACTTACCACAAAGTATTGAAGGCGTTCGCATGCTGCGTCATCGAGTCTCCATCCTTCATCCTCGAAGTTATACAGTGCTTTTTCCCCAGTAGAACAATTTATTCACTAGAGACTTAGATTGGTACAAAGTCCCTAGCTTTTCCCACAAGTTCTTCGCCAGTAGCTTCCCCGCATACATTCAACAATCTCGAATCACGAGACACACAACCGTATTGTGCTCTTAGCCTTCTCGATCCAGCTTTTCTTCCGGTCCTTCATCCCTGACATCGCCGTTGGTTTAGTGCACTGATCTACCGCGATCCACCGATCTTTATCCACCAGCAGATCCTCCATCTTGAGTTTCCACAACTCAAAACTCGACCATTAAATCTCTCGATCTCTATCTTCCCGCCGCCGCCCATCTTCTTTCACCGCAAGAATCGATCCCGCAGATCTCCCACTGAACAAGGTCTACCACAGGGCCCGAGCAAAAACCCTCAATAACAAAGGCGTCCCCCTTGAGCCGAAAATAGCTACGATACCAAATCGCAGGTTTAACCCCTGAACATAAATATCTACACACGATTCTTATAACGAGAAAATAAACAATAGCAAGAGCATAAAAACATAAAAACGGATAAACACGGAGATTTTCCCCACAGATCCCAAATCGGGACGACCAGCTTTGATTTTTCATTATATTCCTTTTAGTGTTACAACACATATATATACATGCCGAAGCATACATAAACCCCAATCCATTAACCCCGGATTAGAACATAACCGTAGTTCCCTTGACCGGATCTACAAAAAATACTCGGGGCGCGAAAACCATCGAACCCCAAAACCATGTGCAAAACCATGCACAAAACCATGGGCGGATCCGCCTATGAGTGGGTCCGCACAAAAAACAAATTTTGGACGGGGCGCGGCCCCGACCCCAACCAGTGGGGGACCGCTTCACCCCTCGTGATTTCTCGACTACACCCGACGCAACATGCGCGCGTGAGGGCTAATCGTGGAAAGAATATAACACATACCCAACACTAACGAGTGGCTCCACATGGGGATGGCTTCTTTCTTAAAGGAGTCAAGAATTCGGACATTATCTTTGAGTTAGGCCAGTATACCCGCTCGCTGAGCCATCTTTCTTCTTTGATCCCGGCTCTACAAATATGATAGATCAACAAAAAATTTTCCAAACAATCTACCTACCTAGACTATAGTCCTATCATTTTCTCTTCTACGTTGCATTTGGACTAGCGAGTCCTTTACATCATTTATTTTTCACAAACAAGAAAATAAACCTATTCTATTTCTACCCTTATTGCTCCATGAGACCGTGTTAAACTGATATCCTCATATATTTCTCTACCTAATCTAATATCTGCGCAGGATTAAACTCGTCCTGCGATTTCTTCTACATTCTACAACAGAAATTTAAAAAGCAGCTCAAACTAGGTTTTAATCAGCCTAGTTTGTTGTGGATCCAAGGCATAAAAATAGTTGCACATGGGCGAAAACGAAAACTAAAAACAAAATCTTGAAGGCTTGAGATTCGAAGTTTTAAGCATCCTTATTTTCTTGTGACTCAAGTTTGAGTTTGTTAGAGTCACTTTCTCTTCTTCATTTCGACTCTAGTTTTGGGCATGTTAGATCCGATCCTTTTTATTCTTCGATGGCTCGAGGTTTTGATCACATTAGAGCCAATATTTTGCACCTTAGAGGTTCATGTTTTGAGCATGTCTCAACCTCTCCCTTCTCTCTTTTTTTGGAACATTTTCTCTTTTTTTCTTGAAAACATACACAACAAATGGTATTTACAATGGAAATGGAAAGCCCCGGAAATTGGAAATCAGCAGACGTAGTGTTTGAGCATCTTTCCATCGACAGACCTCCCAATAGTTCTCACCATCTAGTTATTGTAGAAAAAGGCATTTGGACCCATGAGTGGCTCGGATGATGTATGGACCTTGCCACAAACCGCCAAACTTGCCGTGCTTTCCTTTTTCCTCTCTCCTTGAGTCCCACTTCGTAACTTTATCTCCAATTTCTGAATTTAGAAGCTTTGGTTCTTTTGTCAAACAACTTCTTTATACTTTCCTGAACTTTCATGGCTTTGTCATAGACTTATTCCCTTTGTTTCGCCGGAGATGAATTTTTTGGTTTATCCTCCTCATGATATCTTGTCTTCTTCGTATGAATTTCTTGGACAAGTTTAATCACTAGTACTCCAAGGCTGGTAGAAGCATCGTCTCGTTCCATAGACAAGTTGACTGTGTGACATGCCAATGGATTTCTTTGTTGTAAGCCTATCAACCCAATGGAGACATGCACTAACTTGTTATGCCATGACTTTTTGTTCTCTTCCAGCAGACTTTTGATGATGGTCACTAGGCTCTTTTTGATGATTCAAATAATCCATTTACTTTGTGGGTAATAGGAGGTTGAATGACCGAGTGATATTTGGTACTCGTGACAAAAAATCAATCATTTTCTTGGACCCAAAAGCATAGAGATTATCGTGATTATTTTTCTTGGACAACCAAACCGAGAGAGGATATGGCCTTCCAAGAACCTAATGATGAATGAATCAGTGGCATTCCTAGTAGGTATGGCCTCTATCCACTAGTGAAGTAGTCTCAGTGGTCGTTAAGATCCATTTTTGTTGTGCAAAAATAAGCGAGTGAGTTTCTTCTATGAAATCTAGGCCCCATTGTAAATGGACCTTCAACGTGTGATGGGTTGTAGAGGTAAGGGGAGGAGCTTTCTTTGCCTTCAAAAAATATGGCATTTGTGGCAGGAAATTATCATCTTATGGATGTCATTGAAGAGTGTAGGCCAATAGTAGCTAGTTGCGAGTATTTTTTTTGCAAAGTGGCTTTCCGGCTCGGGTGGCCTCCACACTCTCCCCGCATGGAACTCTTGTTTAATCTCTCTGCGCTCATTTTCGAGCAAACATTTAAGAAATAGGCCATTTGTACTTTCCAGATATAAGCGAGTTACTCAAGTATGCAATAGCTTACGGCTTTTTAGTTTTTATAAATATGGCCTTGATATTTGATGACCAGGAGGGGGCATTGAGGTGTGTGAGCACATACGTAATGTCGAGATACCATGGAGAGTTCTGAAACTTCTCCTCAACGGTAGGGGATCAGGGAAATTCTTCCTGCTCATCCAAGGCATCCACCATGTTTATGTCAAGGGCTTGTAAATTTGATTCAGCCATTAGTTGATCTAGGCCTTGACCTTTGGATCGGCTTTTGTGGGCTTTATCTCAAGGTCATATTCTAACATCATGACAATCCATTTGACCCTCTTCCCATTTGGGTCTTGGGACAAGATGTCTTTAACCACTATATTTGGCACGTAGGCTATGGTGTGGGAATGCAGATAATGTACACCCTAAAGTCTTTCAAGGCCTTAACCAAGGCATAGGCCTACTTTTCCATTATGTTTTATTTCAAGGGTGCATCCCCGAGAGCTGTATCGAAGAAAGAGATGGGTTGTTCCATTCCCTACCGGATTCTGCCAGAACCGTAGCTACCGTATGCTTGAAGGCAAATGAAAAGATCGAAAAAATCCTTTGAGAAATCAAAGTGGCTGATAAGGACAGAGAGTCCGAGTGAGTGCAAGTTTAATTGTTTCAAAATATCTCCCCTAGCTTCAACAGATCCACTTTAACTCCTACACCTTTTTTTAACATGTTTGTCATATTCCTAAGGTGTTCAGACTAAGTTGGGAATAAACCTCCCGAGGAATTTGATTTTCCCAATGAAGGACCGTATACTCTTGATGTTCCTGTGTGTGATTTGTAGTATTCCCCTCAACTCTTTGTGGGTATATCCTAATTCCCTTCTCGTATATAATGTGGTCAGAAGCTTTACCTTCCGCAACCCAAATACGATCTTTTTAGGATTCAATGACAGCATCGAACCTTCTACATTTTTCAAACACTCTTCTCGTACGCTTTAGCCGTTCTTCTTCGCTCTTGAATAGATTGTTATGTCATCCAGATAGATGACAATGAAGTGCCCTATTTCATCCGAAAGGCTATGTCCATCGCTTCTTTGGAAAGTTGCACCGCGTTCATCACTCCAAAGGGAATTTTTAACATACATAAAGGTGCCCCCATGGAGTGGTAAAGGCTGTCTTGAGTTGGTCTTATAGGATTACTAAAACTTGGTTGTAACCTCGAAAACCATCTAACTGTGGGAGATCCTTCCTCGACCTACTACCCTCCGAAGAATGTGTTCCATTTTTGGCAAAGGGTAATTGTCTTTGAGTGAGGCTCTATTAAGGTTCCTGAAATCTATGCACAATCTCGATCTCACCCTTTTTATTTCTCACGGCTACAAGGTTTGAGACCTAATCGAAAACCTCACAAGAACTATTATGCCCGCCTCATACATCTTCTTTATTTCCTTTTCCACTCTCTAGCAATTGTTTTGGGTTTATTCTCGCGCAGTTTCGTCTGAAAAGGTTTCGGTTCTCTTTTCAAAGGTATTTTGTGTTGTATGATGTTTGTAGTCATAGGCCTTTAAGTCTTCATAGCTCCAAGCAAACACATCAATGAATTCTTTGAATAGGTCTATGTATTTCTCTTTCATATTTGCGGTGTAGGGACCTAGCCAATTTGATCATCTTGGGCTTACCTTCGGTGCCTATGTTGCATTCCTCGACAACGGCCTTCAGTGTGTTCTAAAGTGGGCTTTTTTTCGCTACATCATCGAAGTCAGTATGTCCTCTAAAGGTGCCGAACCTCGAGGTATGTTCTTATCTTTGGCCTCGTAGCACCTCTACTTCTTCACTATCTGCGTTTCCACATTCTTCATTTGGATTTCCAATCTGTTTGTTTAAAGTGTTTATTTATATGTTATAGGGTGTTTTCTTCCTCGTTTGAGGACTATTCACTTAGGCGACTATCATCAAATTTCGAGTCCGAATCGAAAAACTCAAACTCGTTCTGCCTACCAAGAAATCCTCAATTTGCTTATCTCCCCAAAAACCCTCGCCAATATTTTTCATTGTCCGGCACTCGCAAGTCCGAATTTGGTATGAATGATGATTTTTTGGTCAATGGGAGGCTTGTGATACGAACTAGCCACTGCAGTTAATCCATTTGAAATTGCGTTTATGACTCCTAGGGACAAACACAAGTTCATATTCTACAAAGGTTTTCAATAAATCCATAGCGTCATTCCCTGTATGCTCTCAACCTAGGGTGTTTCTGCAGTGTATTCACCATTCACTTGTTTTATAATCGCTCGCAGTCTCCATGCACGATTTATCCTACTGAGCTCCCTAATTTTCTCACCGTATTCAAGCCTAGGATAAGAGCCTCATACTCGCAATATTGTTTGTACATTTGAAATGCGGGAAATATAGGCATGAATCTCGCATAGTCACTCTCGGTATTATGTACCCACACTCCTCGCTCCCTGCAGCTTCTCTTGGTGCATGACCCATCAAAATTCATTTCCCATAGAGATTCGCTTCCGAGTCTTAACATCGTTTTCGTTCTTGGTGTGGTGCATAAGCTTGTGAAGGGTGACTAATCAGTTGACTACATCATATTTCCGGCTCACTCGAGTTTTGTTTTTTAGTGCATTGCCCGCAGGTTTCAACATCGTTTTATTTTGAGTCTAGAGTAGCCATTATGTTAAAGTCTATAGGCCTCCGTTTCATTGTTTGTATCTCCGTTTTTTGAATCCTAGCTCCTCCAAATATTCATCATCGTAAAGGATGAAGGAGTCAAGATCCGTGTGTGCTAGTATAAAGGTGAATTTTTCGTGCTTTTCGTGGCTACCGACTCGTGAATTTCATTTGTGCCTCTCTGATTTGTGTAACCAACTCCAAAAATAGAAGAAAAGAGATATCAACGCCTTAGAAATAAGCCACTTCGAGGGGGACAACCTCCAATACATTACATAAATGAACAATTCTGGGATGATACAATTTACAAAACCTCCTTTCTATATATAGGAGTCCATGGGGCCATAATGTAATCCTAGTGGGGCCACAATGTAATCCTAGCCCGACCTAACAATAGTAATTTAAGGGCACAATAATAACAAAATGGGGGTTACAAGGGTACAATAATAACAATAAGGGGGTTACACTAACAACAATAAGGGACTATACTAGTAATATAGGGACCTAACATGCCCCTCTCCTTCAAAAAAAGGGTTGTCCTCAACGCTTGAGTAGCTCTGGGTGCTTTTGTATAAAATTCTCATCCTCCCATGTAGAATCTTCAGTGGGTAAGTTCTTCCACTTGATGAGATACTCTGAAATTGATCGATTCCGTAGTTGTCGAGTTCTTGTTTCCATGACCGCTTCGGGTTCCAATATGATTTTTCCTTCCTCATCAAGTTCTGGCAATATTGTTTGAACTGGAAGATTTTCTCCTATAACCTTCTTTAAGCATGAAACATGGAAACCTGGATGTACTCGCGAAGAAGCAGGAAGCTCCAATTTGTATGCCATAGTACCAATCTTTTGCAACACCTTGTAAGGACCATAGTACTTTGGCGATAATTTATTATCCTTCTTTGCTTGCTTGAGGGACATTTGTTTGTATGGTTGTAGCCGTAAAAATACCTAATCTCCTACATCAAAACTTCTCTCGCTACGATGTTGATCTGCCTGTTGTTTCATTCGATTTTGTGCCAAATTCAGGTTATCCTTTAAGAGTTGGAGAACTTCTTGCTGATGCTCGATGTGATCTTCCACTGCTGGAACCTTCGAATTTTCCCTTAAAGATGATGTGATGGATGGTGGATGATATCCATAAAGTGCCATAAATGGGGTCATTTTTGCTGCAGTATGGAAGGAAGTGTTATACCACCATTCAGCGAGAGGTAACCACTGGACCCATTGTGTTTGTTTATCAGATACAAAACAACGAAGATATCCTTCCAAACATTTATTTACTATCTCAGTTTGACCATCAGATTGAGGATGATAAGATGAGCTATGAGCTAATTGAGTACCCAAACAAGAAAATAACTCTGTCCAAAAATTTCTCGTAAAAATGGGATCTCTATCGCTCACAATAACCCTTGGGCTTCCATGTAGCTTTTGAATTTTGTCCACAAATGTAGTAGCAACTGTACTTGCTTTAAATGGATGAGATAATGCACAAAAGTGTGCATACTTGGTAAGTCTATCAACTACCACCATGATGACATTCTTTCCTTCGGACTTAGGTAAACCCGTGATAAAATCCATTGAAATCTCCTCCCAACGTTGACTTGGAATGGATAAAGGTTGTAGAAGTCCTGGGGTCTTAATTGTTTCCACTTTATTCTGCTGGCAAACCAAACATTCCGCCACAAACTTTCGAATATCAGATTTAAGGCCATCCCAAAAAAAATTCTTTCTTCACCCTGTGGTAAGTTTTTAAAAATCCTGAGTGTCCTCCTAAAGGAGAAGTGTGCAATTCCAGAAGAATCTTTTGTTTTAGTTGGGAATTTTTACAAAGATATAAGCGATCTTTGTACCATAAGGAATCATTTTTCCAACTAAATGTATCAGATGTACTAGGATCTTGCTGCAACTTTTGAATGAGTGTCCATACATCTTTGTCCTTCCATTCATCTCTTGCTTCGGTTATCCAATCTAGTTGGATAATAGAAATGGCACAAAGCAATGTTTCCACCTCTTCATTCTTTCTTGAGAGTGCATCTGCAACAACATTAAGCTTTCCTTTTTTGTAGATTATTTCAAAGTCATAACCCAACATCTTTGTGACCCATTTTTGCTGCTCTTCTGAAGATAGTCTTTGTTCCAAAAAGTGTTTAAGACTATCATGACCAGTTTTTACCTTGAAGTGTCTTCCCATTAGGTAAGTTCGCCATTTCTTTAGTGCATGCAGTATTGCTAACATTTCCTTCTCATAAATAGGCTTTTGTAAATACTTTCCTTTGATTGGACGACTTTCAAAAGCAATGGGTCTTCCTTCCTGCATTAAAACTGCACCAATTCCATTTCCTGAGGCATCACATTCCACAATAAAGGTTTTTGTGAAGTCTCGCGTAGCTAAGACCGGTGCTAGGCACATTGCCTCTTTAAGACGTTCAAAGGCCTTAGTTGCTTCAGGAGTCCATGAAAATGCATCTTTCTTCAATAATGTTGTTAGAGGTGCTGCTATTCTCCCATAATTCTAACAAACTTGCGATAATACCCTGTTAACCCGAGAAATCCTCGCAACTTCTTTATGGTTGTGGGGACTTTCCATTCCTTAATGGCTTTAATTTTGTTAGGGTCTACTTTAACACCCTCGTGAGATACAATGTGACCCAAATATTCCACCTCTTGTACTCCAAAGAAACATTTGGATTTTTTTGCATATAATTGTTTCTCCCGCAATAGTTTGAGCACCCTGTCAACATGTTCAACATGATCCTTCCAAGACCTGCTGTAGATTAGTATATCATCAAAAAATACAAGCACAAATTTTCTAAGGAAGGGTTTGAAAATGGAATTCATCAACCCTTGAAATGTAGAAGGTGCATTGGTAAGGCCAAAAAGCATGACCAAAAATTCATAATGACCCTCATGAGTTTGAAATGTTGTTTTTGGAATATCTTCAGTCTTCATTCTAATTTGATGATATCCCGAACGAAGATCCAACTTGGTAAAATAAATTGCTCCATGTAATTCATCCAATAATTCATCAATCACAAGAATGGGAAATTTATCTTTAATGGTGAGCTTATTTAGCTCCCTATAATCCGGACACATTCACCATGATCCATCCTTCTTGTGTACCAATACTACAGGAGCAGAGAAAGAACTTTGACTAGGTTGAATTATACCCGCCTCTAACATTTCTGCAATCATACGTTCAATTTCGCTCTTTTGGAAGTAAGGATATCTATAAGGCCTGATGTTTGGAGGAACACTTCCTGAATCAAATGAATAGCATGATCATGATCACGAATAGGTGGGAGTCCTTTGGGAGTTTCAAACACCTTGGAATGATTGTCCAAGACTTGTTGGAGATCTGCAGAAATAGATGATTTTGATGTTGGAACTTCTAGTGAGCATAATTGTGCAATTACACCTCGTTGTTCTTTCTTTAGAAGCTTTGTCATGCCATTGGAGCTTATTATCCTTCCTGGCTTCCCTTCAATACCCCGTAGTTCGACTTCCTTTCCTTCTGAAAAGAATTTCAAGAAAAGTTCTTGAAAATTAAAAGCTACCGTCCCCAAAGATTGTAACCATTGTACTCCTAGTACAACATCAGCACCTCCCATAGGAATGGAAAGTATTGGACTAGTCAACACATATTCCCCCATGGTTAGCTTGATATTATGGCATTTTCCAGAGCAATTTATAGTTCCTCCATTTGCAACCATCACTTGACATTCTGGTGCTGGGTATAGGAAACAATTTAATTCCTTGGCTACCTTATAATGAATAAAATTATGGGTGCTACCCGAATCAATCAACACTATTACCCTTTTCTTCTTGATATGTCCTTCTATCTTGAGAGTTTGAGGAGTGGTAATTCCTGCCAGTGCATTACACGATATGGTCGGATTCATTTCTTCCTCTTCTAGGGCTGGTTCCCGGTGTATATCCTCTTCTTGTTCATTTTCTTCTTCCTCTTCACAATCTATGTAAAATAATTTCTTCTCAGCACACTTATGACCTTTAGTGTATTTTCTATCACAACTGTAGCAAAGCCCTTTTGCTCTTTTTCCTTCCAATTGTTGTGGTGTCAACCTTGTAGGTTGTGGAAATCTAGGCATAGCCACACTTCCTTCTTTATAGAATTGAGTGGTAGGCTTCCTTGTTGCCATAATTTTACATTCAACTTTTCTTGCCAACCTGAATGCCTTCTCCAATGAATCAGGTTCCATAACGCGAACTTCATGTTGAATGTTATCCTTTAAAGTGCCTATGAAGAGATCAATCCTGTGTTCCTCTGGAATATCAGTTACCCTTATATTCAATTTTTGGAAGTCCTCAATGTGCTGCCCCACTAAACCCTTTTGTTTGAGATTATCAATTGGCTAAAGAAGGTGTTTCTCTTTGTATCCTCATAATGTGCTATCATTTCCTCCGTAAAAATTGACCAAGTGACAATTTTTTTACGGGAGCAAAGCCATCGATACCATACAAATGTATTTTGTTCTAAATGTAAAGTTGCAATGCGTACCTTTTGTGTGTTTTGCACATTATGGAGATCAAAATATTGCTCCATCTGTAGTATCCATGTTACAGGATCATTTCCATCAAACTTCCTTATATCCATTTTTGGAATATGGTGGTTCTTCCCGCCAACATTAGAGTTTATGAAATCACGATTAACATTTATTTTGTTCTCATCATGAGGTTCTTCTACCATCTTTTCACCATTAGGAAAAATTTCTTGTATCAACTTGGTCAAATCTTCGATGTCTGCTTTTAGATCATTCTTCATGTTTTTCATGTTGTTTTCCATGTTGTCTTTCATGTCATCCATCTTAGCTTCCATGCCAGCTTCCATGCCATCTATCTTAGATTCCATGCCATCTATATTAGATTCCACGCCTTTCCTCAAACCATCCATCTTAGTTTCCACGCCTTTCTTCAAAACTTCCATGTCATTTTTTGTTGCTCTTTGCGAGAGCGAAATTTGTTGCACTTGCTCTTGTAATTTTGATATGTCATGTTGCCATTCTTCGTCTTCATGAGTCATAGTAGAGCTTTCAAAAGGCTTAATTGGTGTTGAATTCTTTTTAGGGGCCATTTTATACTTCAATATTGATATCTATTCTACAATAGGCCCTTTCAATCAATTCAAATTGATTCTTCAAACAAGACTTATGCAATTCGGAAAAAAAAAATACACACCTTTTACTTACTTTGAGAAGCTTGATATTGAAATTGTATTATCTATGTTATTTTGGAACTTCAATATCTGAAATTCAGCACTGAAGTAGCCCTCTGAATTCTCTTTTGAATGCCACAGGTGTGACCTTATTTGGATTCTCCAAGACAAAGTTGTGTCCAATCTCCCACAATGACCTAATTTTGGATTGGTTCAGTAGAGCGAACTTGTACGACTTGCCACATGTCACTGTTTTGTTCTTTGTCTCTCGGTCTGTGCTTCCAAATGAAACTTCAAATATGTACTTGCGACCAATTTTTACTATGACTTCAATCCGATGCCCAGAGAGAGAGTTATTGAACTTTTCCTTAATGATCACCTCTTGAGATGCACCAGAGCTCGAAAAAGCACTACTTCCACAGATCATATCTCCAAAAATTTTGCGAACCAAGCTCTGAAATTTTTTGATGAATTTCCTCAGGCTTTCAGCTTCACACCATACGAATTTCAGATTCTGAACCTTTGTAGAAAAAAATTTATAGCGAAAATTCCATGGTGACCTGTTTAGGAGCTTGAAACAATACCTAACTTCCACAGATGATATCTCCGAAAATATTGTGAACCAAGCTCTGAAATTTCTAGAAAATCTACCTCAGGATTTCAGCTTCGCACCCTAAAAATTTCAGCTTCTGAAACTTCGTAGAAAAAAAGTTATACCAAAAATGCCACGATGACCTGTTTGGAGCAGCGAAACCCTAGAATCCAAAGCTCTGATACCAAATGTTGTGTAACTAGCTCCAAAAAGAGAAGAAAAGAGATATCAACGCCTTAGAAATAAGCCACTTCGAGGGGGCAACCTCCAATACATTACATAAATGAACAATTCTTGGATGATACAATTTACAAAACCTCCTTTCTATATATATGAGTCCATGGGGCCATAATGTAATCCTAGTGGGCCACAATGTAATCCTAGCCGACCTAACAATAATAATTTAAGGGCACAATAATAAGAAATGGGGGTTACAGGGGTACAATAATAACAATAAGGGGGTTACACTAACAATAATAAGGGACTATACTAGTAATATAGGGACCTAACACTCTCTATACGCTTCTAAGTTGGCTCACCCCCTCTCAGGCATATGATATGCCCCATCCATTTGCATTGTACCTTGCAGCTTGGCTCCCCATGACCTTGACAACAACATGCCATACTTAGGTGGCACATCTGCCACTACAACATCCATGATCATGCATTTAGCTGGAATCTGGGTTAGGCTTACACATAAATCTTTGATCAGGCTAAGACACCTTACTCTGCTAGAGTCAAATGAATATGGGTCTTTATAGGGACGGGTTATCTCTAGGCCTAATCTTTCCATAACTATCTTAGGCATCAGGTTTTGTGAGGCCCCAGAGTCATGCATTGCATTGTGGAGGATCTTATCATGGATATTGAGATTGATATAAAAAGGAGGTACTACCCCTTCTTGAAACTTCCCTTCTATCTTGGGACCAATCAGAAGGGTTGGTTGATCATCACTCAAATTGACCGTGTCACTGTTCTCACCTAGATTTAATGCTTTCAAAATTTTGCCTTTATATACATCCTGAGTGGCCAGCTCAGAGAGTGGTACAGAGATTTTAATTTTGGCAATCTCACTTTCCAAATTGAAAGTGGACTGACTCTTTGAAATGCTCAAATCTATTTTGTTAGCCACTGCCTTGGTGGCAGAATCGAGCTGATTCTCACTATGTACAGGCTTAGGAACTATTTTATCAGGAGCGCTAACTGCAGTGCTAGTGCTGCTAGTTGGTTGACTTTGTTTATCAGTGTTTTGGTTGTCTTTCTCTTTGTTTTTCCCCGAACTCTCAGCTGCTGATTTGTTGCTCTCGGCAGCTGCTTTAGAAGTTTTCTCAGGTCTTTTCTTGATAGTGATCTTAGAAGCTTTGGGTTTGGAATTTTCTAGGCTCTTTTTGCTCCTAAGTTCATACTGTTCTCTGACCTGCATGATGGCATTTTCAAAACCCAGCCTGTAATCCTCAGATTTCAATCTTTCCTCAACCCAGTATGAGGGTGAGGGCTGATTTTCCTCTGTGGAACAGTTGTGGATTGAATTTTCTACCTCAAACATGTTTATAGTGTTCCCCTCAGACTCTTCTATGATACCTTCATCTTCATCTAGGAAGTTCTCTTGAAATGGGGGAATAACTTGCTGATCTGAGTATCTTTGTCTATTGGGAGTGGTATTGTTTCTTCTAAAGTTCTGGTTTTGGTTATGGTTTTGGTTTTTGTTTTGATTGCTGACCGTGACAACCATTTTTTCCATCATTTGTTGTAGATTTTCCATGTTTTTGGATAGGCGGTCACAATTGGGATCCGATGTGGAAGCTACAGTGTCATCTCTATATGTTACTCTCTTCTCAGCTCTCAATCTTGCTTTCTTCTCAATCAGGTTAGCCTCTACACTCACTACTCATTTTTGCATGTCTTCCAATGTGTTGTAATCTCTCTCCCTAAGCTGGTAGGCCATGTCAGCATCAAAGCCTTAAGGGTATTTCACTAGGGCCAAACCTTGGGGAGGTTTCATGTGTGGGGGAAGAGCGTTGTAAGCACTGTTGAACCTTGTAGAGTAGTCATGGACACTCTCTCCTACGTTTCTCTTAAGATTCTTGTATTATGCTAGGATTTGGAGAGGGTTGGCCTTAACTTCCCATTTGTTTATGAAGGTCTGATATAAAGCAGGAAGATCTTGGATACTATTAGGAGGTAGGCCTTTGAACCATTTCTTCACATCACCCCCTAGGCTTTGGGCAAATATTCTCATTTTGACTGTATCATCATCTATCTCCATGTAGTCAAAAGAATCTTCCATCCTATCTACATGGTGCTGAGCTGTGGTAGACTCTTTTGTAGTGAAGTGTGGGATATTTGACTGATAATCGTTGGGTAAGGGCACTAGAGGCTGAGGTAATACCAGATTTGCATAACAGGCTGCCATGATGATGTTTTGAAGAGGTAAGGGGTTGGTTTGAACAGCTGGTATATAGATGACAGGGATACTAGGACCAACAGAAGTTTGTTGGGCAGATCTAGGATGACAGAGCCCCAAGTTCTGAATGAAGTGAATATCAGGAGGTGTAGATGGAGGGGTTCTTCTGTCCCTAATGTGTTGACCACTATGAGATGGTGAACCGGGAAGCTCAAACTCTGGCTGGTCTAGAACATTGAATGACCCAGCTCTTGGTAATCTGTTTGGTAGGTCTAGGTCAAAAGGTGGGACTAATAGAGCTGTAAAGTCTTCCAGTGCAGAGTTAGCTCTATGGATGTTGCTAGAAATAGTTGGTCTTATAGGTGCAGGAGATCTCTTGAGGATGCTCTCAGGGTTGTCAACTATTTCAGGTGGGTTTGGGTTAGGATAAGCTCTTGTGTGAATGGTTCTTGAAGCCAGAATGTTGTTTTCAAATCAAGCAGCTTAACCCTACTTGTTACTTCTATTGTGGCTGATGTTGTAATGGGCTCAGGTCTCCCAGTGGAGTCTAATGTGAACCAAGATAATCCATAGGCCTACTAATCACCAGTGGAGTCTTTAAATCGTTTAAGAATTATGGAGTCGCCAGGTGGAGGGTTTAGGATGCTTCTGGGGGGTACACTGTCCACCACAATGCTTATGAGATGTCTCCTCTCTCCTTTCAGGATGTCTTAAAAACATAGCACACTCTATGAGCTTGATTGGGAGGTATTTTACATATGTCACCTCCCAAAAAGTGTGAGATCGGGGAGGAGCTACACGGCCCTTTCCGGACTGCAAATACAAGAGTGGCCAGGAGAACACACACCAAGTGGTATAGAGCTGATTCTTGGACAGGAGTGTTTCTCTGCCAACCTAACCAGAGATTCTCGTCTTTCTAAGGCTCTTGTGATATAATGAGATGGAAAATACTCAGAAATTCCCCAATAGAGTCGCCATTATGTTGGGGTTCCCATGTTTTGAAAATATTGGCAATACCCAAAGATGAGACAACATCAAACCACTTTCAGACCTCAGGATCTAGCCCTCCTGGGTCCAGAGAGGGATCTCTCTATATAACCGAAGGTTTTGTGTCTTTGAAGCCCAAAGTTAAGATGTTAAGCTAGTTATAGGCACGGGGTTTGTTTGTTTGGTTGTTGTTTGGTTGTTGGGAATCGGGAAAGAAGGGTTGAATAGAGACAAGGTTGGCTTATTGAAGGTTTTTTAGGCAAAGAGAGATAACTCGGGAGGAAACGTAGCCCATCCATTTAGCGTGGAGTCAAAAAAAGGGTTTACTGCTGGCTAAATGTGCAGGCTTTCGGTTGGGCTAGTCATATAAAGCATTGATCTTAAAGATGATAGTGTGATATGAAATGGTAAGGGAGAAGGTGAAAACAAGAAAACCTCCAAGGTGACCTTGAGAGATCGGATCCGGGAATGAGGACAACCTTAATTGAACCTTTACGGTCTAAAATACGAAGGCTAACTCTTCAGACAAGGAAACATTAAAGATTTAGAACACAATGTTGAAAACCTGAGATCAGAGAGAGAGTTTGAACTCTCAATGCTTCGGCCTCCAGCTCAAGGGAACTTGGAAAGGTTCAATCAATTGAAAAGGATCCTAGTGAGACAAAGACATGTTTCTAGCCTCCCAGTATCCCAATTCATTCAATTAAGCCTAACAAGAACATCTGAGAACAGATTCATTAATTCATACATCAGCTAGCAGCATATGGAACCACTACACTGATTAAATTAGTTTGAAATCAATCCTTAGATAACACATATAGAAGAAAAAATTGAAGGCAAGGAGAGCAGAAACATAGGGTACCTAACAAGGGTAAATCCTATGCCAGATTTTTGATGCAAGCCAAAAGAAATGAAATGTAATGAACTAAAAAGGAAAACATAGGCAGAGACAGAAAAACATCACCACTGCTTTAAATCAGGATCCAAAGAAATGTGCTTTTCATATTAAAGAGAAACACCAGTCAAGTACGACATTACCAATAGCTTGATATTCAGTCTGAAAACATCTTCCTCAGCCTATCTTACAACTTTACACAGAGAACATGTCTCAAAAGAAACAACTTGCAATTCACAGATAGCCGATCAACAACCTTTACAATGAGTTTATTCATGAGTTTTATAGCTAAAAGGAGGCAGAAGAGGTAGATGGAAAACTAAATGAAACATTAAATGCAGATTAGATGAAGTGGGTTGAAACCCATTCTGTTTTAAATTCTGGGCATTTATCTTCAGTACTCTTTGAATGAAAGAGTGGTCTTCATCAGGCTGCAATTTACTCTAGGTATGTCTTTGTTGTACTTGCTGTAATACCTCTACAATACTCTGGTGAATTAAATAAAAGGTGGAATAATGATGCTAGGGTCCACCATACTATGAAACAAATGCTCTGATAGCATAGGATTGTTGTCAGGTCAGAAAATCTCTCTAGAACACGGCATAGTATGAAAACTGTATGGGCACTCCGTCCTTTCGTGAGTAGGAACATTCTGCTGATGGTGACACTGATATATATTATTTTCTGCATGTTGTACCTTCTGTGTGATCCATGATGTCTTCAATATGGTACCTTTTCCTTCTAAACCCTGGATTAAGGCTTAAATCCTCAATACTGAACACTGCATTCCTTGATCTTTTACTAATACTCCTCTGTCGCTCCATTAATGTCTCCGTCTGCAAAATCAACGCTTTAATGGATTTGGAAAGGTTTTACAGAGTTTAGACCTGTTCCTTTAGTGAAAGTCATGTGATAACACTTTCCTAGGCCTTTTTCATATTTCTGATCTGTGCACATGACATTCTGCGTTTCTCGTATTTATGTATTTGTGAATCATGTTGATTTTCACTTGCACAACCCAACCCTACAAACGTGAAACATGTTAAGAAAAATATGCATGGGAGAATTGGATGCGGCGGGAAAATGAGGATGGACGTACGGTGGTGAAATGGTGGGAATAGTGCGGGCGATGACGAGATACGGCGAAACAATGGAGGATAGTGCAGTGAAATTTAGCTGTTTGTAGCAAACATTTAAATACACACCTTCGAAATTTGACCTTTGAATTGGAATGGTGAAATGGTGGAATAGTGTAGAGTGATGGCGGAAAATGCGGCGAAGCAATGGAGGAATGATCTGGTGAAAGTTGCAAACTGTGGAAAAAATTTAAATGCAAACCTTCGAAATTTGACCTTTGAATGAAATATTAAGGAGGAAGGAGGAAAATGCGACAAAAACACGTGGAATGGTGATGTGGCAGGACCTGGTCAATGGTGGGACATGCGGTTAATTTGGACCGTCCGATCTCAGTAGGAGATCAACGGTTGAGAACACGTCAGAGGCGACATATGGTGGGCCAGGGGTTCAATTTTGCCTTAGGTTAACTCGCGAGCAACTTCGTGGCGCAATCACTATTGGATGGATGGCCCCAGATCAGATGGTGTTCATGCATATCGCGCCGGGTCCACCACTAACCGTTAACGTGCGACGGGGGGGGGGCGGTTTTCAAACAGTGCTCGGTGCCACGTGTCGGGCGGTGGGTGGAATCGCTCCGAAACAAATCATATCTCCCACCCTCCGAAAGCGGTGCGATGGAAACCGGAGGTTTTCTGTATGGTGTTTTGGCACGGGGACCACCGAGGTGGATGAACTGCTGACTATTGATTTGCAGATTAAATGGACAGTTGTGATGCGATCGAAGGGGTGAACGGAGTGGGCCACGAGCGTGACGCTGATCGGTGAAAGTCGTCTGATCTGTACAGATCGACAACAAGTATTACACCCGATAACCAAACACGCTAAGTGCTTTTCGAGCTAGCGCCAGGTTCTAGTGGCCAGGTCACATGGAGAATTGGTTCTGGGGCTAAGCGAAAGGGGCTAGACCTGTCATAAGGTGGAAAGTGGGTTTTTTGGCCCGTTTTTAGTGCATTTTAAGGCCAACCAAGGGTAACGATAGGGTGAAAAAAGGGGAAACTAAACCAAACCAGGTGTGTGTGTATGGTTTAGAAGGGATTTTGGGATGGTTTAAAAGGACTAAGGGAGGGGCTTGGAGTGAAAGGGAGGCTTTGAAAAAGGGAAGAAAAGGATGAACTAGAGAATTCTGCAGGGGTACAAGGGGCACATGAAGGCCTTTAGGAGCACACTTTTTTATAATCAGTGAGGCTTTTGACTTAGAAACAACAGTGGAATTTTACCCAAAGGTAGAGGGTATGAAGAGGCTTCCAAGGATGATGTGTTTTCAAGGGAAAATGCATTCCTTGAAGGCTCTAAAAAATAATTTATCCCCCTTGCTTGCTTGGCAAGAAATTTATAGGGGAGCCTTTGAATTTGATATAATAACCATGTTGACTCAATTATCTAATACTTAATAGATTACGTCTAAGAATTGGTACATAAAATAAATCAAGTATATATATCTTCTCATTTTTCTTAATCAAGACAAACATAACACCTTTTCCTATGGCTTTGATATCATAATCATCTCCTAAAGTAATTTTAGATTGAGTAGAGCTATCAATACTAGAGAAAAACTTCTTCTTACTTATCATGTGATTGTTGCAACCACTATCCAACAAGTAACTATCGTTTTTGTGATCTTCTTTAGTGATTTTACTTGAGATGAAAATTCACTCAGATGTCCCTTCTTCAGTGTTGGAGATGTTAGTTATTCCCTTTTTTTCAGTTTTAATTCTTTCTCTCTACATTGTCTTTCATAATGTCCATACTTTTTATAGTAGCAACATTGTACCTTGGACTTGTTGGTCCATATTCTGCCTCTCCCCCTATAATTTTGACAGTGACTAAGTTGATTTGATTGTCCTAACCATTCTAGTGTAGTTCTTCCTTATGTTTGATGATTTCCTTTGCTTCTACCTATACCAATGAATTCATGAGTCTTGCAGGTGTTTTCTAAGGACTCCTCTTTCATCTTAATTATTGATTCATGGGAAAAAATATATCCCATCAGTTCTTATATTGTCAGTTAAGAAAAATGTTTTCTCCTTAGTGGTAATGAAAACCATATCAAACTTCTTAGGTAGAATTTTGAGAAAAATTTCCACAATTATTTTATCTTTGATCATCTCTCCATGAGTACTAAGCTAATTGACAACTCTTATATATTTGGTCATGAATTGGTCAATGTTCTCTACTTCCTTCATCTTTAAGGTTTCAAGTTCTCTCTTGAGGGTTTGATGCTTCACGACCTTCACTTTGTCATTACCCTGATATGCTAACTCCATAATATTTCAATATTTCTTTTCATTGGATTCTCCTATTTTATTGGGAAAATATGAGTCATCTGTGGAATTATAAATCCATAACTTAGCCTTCTTCTCCTTTTTCCTCATTTCTGAAAATTGATTTTTCTAGGCATTATACATGGCTTGTAGAGTTACTTGGTCATACTATGAGAACCCAATATCTACTAGTTCTTAACATTTCCTATACTTGTAAGAAGGCCTCCATTCTCAGAAACCAAAACTCACAGTTCTTGCTAACAAAAACTAGTCTTGTTGCCCTATATTATTTGTAGACACCATTAAAAATATTGTAAAACAAAAATTTCCATCTCTCTAATACTCTCGCAACCACACCCCATTTTATTAATAACTCTTAACATACTTAAATAATTCCTCGAAAACAATCCAACATCGTCATAATTGCAAATACAAGTGATTTTTTGTTTAGTTATCTACTACCTTTTTTCTTAATCTTCAATCACCTTTCTTTTTTTATATTTTATGTAATAATCACAAGGGGCTTTCAAAAATATCACCCAAAAAAAAAAATCTACATATTAATAAGGGGAATATTATGCATAACAATGATGCATGAATAATATTGGTAATACCTTTTTTTTTAATGAACCACTCATCCATGTGAAAGAAATAAATCCAAATATTAGTGAATTTCATAACTTGGGATATATTGGAACCTTCATAAAATCTATGGAATTTTACTAATATTTATACTAGTGTTGAAGTTTAGAAAGTGTTTGTTAGTGTGAATTATAATCGCAAGCGTACGAAAAAAGCTCACTTTAGCTCTGCATAACAAACAACCCTAACATAAAATTTGGTTTTCAATTTACTTAGATCTGCAGTAGGTGATCAAAATAAATGCTACAAAAATCTAGATCTATGTAGTTAAAGACATTAAACAGCAAAAAATAAACAAGAGTTTCTCCAGACATCCAATAGACAAGACAAGAATTTATAAAGAATTTTTTGTATTATGACACCTGGGAAGGGAACACAGAAAGTTGTTACCATTCCCCCTCAATGGGATTGGTTCTTGTATGTCCTCGGTGCTTCAAATCCAAGATCTCTCTCTCTTGATGGTGCAGAAAACCTAGACAAAATAGAACTCAAAGGGAGCTCACAAGCAAAAGTAGAAAAAATATGACAATGATGGAGGACCAAAAGCATAGATCAAAAGGTGATCAAAAGGTAGTGAATGAATGGAAATCCCTTCTATTTATTATGAAATATGGATTTAGTCTAGATATTGGTGCATAGTTAAAATATTATTAACCAAATCTAGATCCAACTTACTTGGAATATTTTATTATTTTTGGTGGAGGGAAAAGGAATTTAGAATAGGTTAAATCTTTTTATTTAGAAATAATAAATAAATAAATGATTTATTTATTATTTCAAGGATGAGGTTAAGGAATAATTAAATAAATAATGATTTATTCAATTATTTATAAATGATTTAGTCAAATTTAACTAGGAATATAATTAAATAATGATTTAAATCATTATTCTTAGAGAATAATAAGATAAACAATGATTTATCTAATTAATTATCATGTTTTGGGTTAAATATGACCAAGAATATTAATTAATCAGTGGTTTAGTTAATTATCCCTAGAGGAAAATCAAACAAATAAAGATTTATTTAATTATTCCTCATGGGGTTTTTTGTTTAGACAAGAAATAATTTAATAAACTATGGCCCTTATTAAATTATTTCTCATAGTGAAAGCAAATTTACTATGGTAAAATTAGTCTTACATGGTGTACTTTAGTGCATCTAATAGTAACAGGTTAGATGACCAGAAATTGGTGTAATGGATTTCCCCCCAACGTGCGAGCGTTAGGAGCTAATCATATGACCAAAGTACGTTGTAAGAACATAATCACTAGACATCGAAGGGGAGTCAGAGAGAGAGAAATGTAAGATGGAATGAAGTGAGAGAGAATAAGACCCTGAGGAGGTGAGACTTACAGGTGCGACAAGCCTCTTTTAGGAGTGAGTACCTGTTCTCAAATGAGGCGGGGGGGGCATACCTATGCCCACCGAGATGACAAATTAAAAAGAATAATGGTGTGTCAAGAAAACATGGGACTAGGCTATATAGTACATCATGGCATAAACATGGGCCAGATAAAAAAAACATAATGGATCCCACATACATACTGTGCTTGGGACAACAGCCAGGACTTATACAATAATATCTGAGTACATGAGATATAATAACAACCAAACAGGCCCTGTAAAACAGGAAAGGGCTCTGAAAATCTAAATAATATATGCAAACTAAAAAGGTGTTGCAAGTGGCTGAGGCCGGAAACATCAAATCTATAGAGCTACATCCAAGGCTGTAGTAAAGAGGGCATCCGGGTATGTGGGGGGCTACCTGAAATGCCACCCCCTCTTGAGGTCCTAAACATCTCATACACACCCGGGAATCATTGGTACAATATGTTGCATCACTGAACCATCAAGTATACGGGGCTTGATCATGCCATAAGGATCTGGAACTAAGAAAAATCAAGTCAAAGGGCAATGAAGGGTCCCTTTGCCTGATCTGAGGCACCGAAAAAGAGTGGAAGTTGGAACCAAGGTACACTACCCTCTAGACCTGGCTTCTGGAATGAATAAGCCGATGTCAACAGAAGGAGGTCTGCCATAGGTGAGGCAACAAGTAATCCTCAACTAAGGCACGAGGGATAATAGTAGAGTGACTGATAGACTAACACCAGGGATGATGGTGGAATTGGGGGTACTGAGTAGCGGGCTGAAAACTTCCCTTGTTAGAGCATAAAGGGCATGGATGACCTTGTAGCTACTGAATCGACTCCGGAGGGGATAGGGGACAGTATGATTGGAGGCCAAAATGTTCGATGCGATAGAGGTACAAAGCGATGAAGGATGGAAGAATGTGGCGGGAGACAAAAAGGACTCGGGAAAGATTCCATGGATGTGATTATGACTCAACTTGGATGCTCTAAACAAGGGTGACTTGATGATGCTTCCACACAGAATAGGCCCAGTGGGGACCATGTTCGACAAAATTGTGAATTACGGATAAAACACGCTTCCCTAGATAGGAAATAATCTAGAACAAGAGATCAAAGACTGTACGACTTCTTCTCCTAACTAAGAACAGACACACAGAATAGAATAGAAGCTTACTTGGAATCCAAGCGCTTCCAAATGGTTCCTTTTGTCTCTTCCGTTGTAGCTTCAAATTCTAGCGGTTTGTGAAAAATGCTTCCTGCAAGAATGAAGACTAAACAACAAAAGATAGCAATAATACAGATGTCTATTCAAGTTAGCTTGCTAAATCAGTAAAGAATAAACCATATACATCAACTAAGATCTTAAAATATGGAAAATCAAAGCCAATACAGATGCATATAGGGAAAAGTAAGTTGTATTCTTTATTGATGATAGAAGGAGAGGTTACAACCTAGTGAATGATTTGAAGTGACCATTCCAACAACATTCCTAGCCTCATCACAGTATAAATCTCTCCAAAAACTGTTACACAAATATAAATCTCAATTGAAAATACACCATCATTTCTCTACTCAAATTCTTCCTTCTCAAACACTAAGATTTGTGCTCAATTTATAGAGGAGCTGAGGTAGTTTTACAATCAATGACTTTCCAATAATAGGCAAGACATGTTCCCAATCTTGTAGATGTCAAATGGACACTTGGATTCGAAGCTTGGCACATGTGAACTCTTCTAGAAGGCACTGGCCAAGTGGAGATTCCAAAACAATGAGAATAGGTCTCCCAATGTGACCAACACACCCATGGATGTTGGGAAGTGCTTTGCAAAGCAGCCTTGCATAGGTCTATCTTCATATGCAACGCACTTAGTACCTTTAGAGGCAGCATTGGTGAGCTCTCATATGATATATTATAAACTTAAAACTTTGGAAACCTTTGCAAATGAAAGTGTTTGATTGATTTGTCTTTTTCTTTGTCTTAGGGCATATAGCAACTGAAATGTTAGGGGATGATAGACCCTATACATCGGTCCTAGAGATGATGCCCATTTAACCAGGTCATTGGGAATGATGCCCAAATTGACCTATAACAGACCATAAAACATGAGTAAAACATGGTTACTCATGACAAAAATTAACACGAGCGTCGACAAGTATGAAGGCAAAGTGATTCCCCAAGTACAAGTATCACAAGTGAAGAAATTAGATTTTGAGAAGCAACAAAGTGAACCTTCTTGGAAAAAAGGCTTCCGGGTGAAGTATCAAATCACCAAAAATGAAAGGATATACATTTGAGTGCTCGGTGAGAGCTTTCCAATGGTACTAACGGTTCATGAAACTAAGCTATGGTTCGATTGTAACTAGTGAAAGAAAAATTTGGGGTTTTTCTTTTAATAAGGAAATTTCCCTCCAATTTGATTCATTTGCAAGTGTATCTATGGTGAATGTAGAGAAGAGAAAAGGCCCTAAATCTTGCGACGATCATAGCAGACAAACCGACTGTTGGAATCGAGATCCGTAAGTTGCAGGTAAGAAGCCTAACCATACTCTTTCAATTGACTCGATTAAGTTTCAGATTAGGCACCCAGAGCTCAGGAACAAACCCTTGCTCCTCCTCACGGTCGAGTCACACTTTTTGGGGTCTTTTCTACGACCTGGGTAGCAGGTATTGGGCAGAAAAATACGACCTATTCTAGAAAATGGCCTAAAAAGTGCGACTTGTCAGAGAAAAGGGCTTAAGTGTTGTTTTTTGGCTGAGAGCTAGGATTTTATGGTTGTGATGCAGTCGTTCCTTTCTATATGCTGACAAACATGATGGTTTTGTGTAGGTATGGCAGAGTTGAGGATCAACTGGAGGGAGAGAGACTTGGATACATTACGTTCTGAGATCTGAGGGGATCATGTAGTCAGTGCCACATTAGTCGGGTTTGGGGTCCTTAAATTTGTGGAGAACCCATTGATGAGGGCAGGAGAGCCCTTGTTAGCCTAGATAGTCAGCTATTGGGACCCGGATCATGAGATATTTATAGTGCAGGGGCATCAGATCAAGCTGACAGTTCAGGATATATATTTCATGGCTGGTCTCCCACCACTGGGGATGGTGGGAAACACACAATCAGGGTTACCGCGAGGGCGGAACATTATGGAATTTATAGAGCACCATTATCTATCGATTTCCATGTGAAAGGCACGCATATACCAATCGGAGATCTCGAGAGGCTAGAGACTCGTGTTGTGGCTGAAGTGGTGCAGCAGATCCTAGGAAACTAGGCACTCCACCACATCACTGGAGTGCAGATGATGCTGGTTGAGGGAATATTGAGTTAGACCTACTATGGGTGGGCCCAGATGATGTTGTCGTCATTGAAACGACAACTATAGTTGTGAAAACGACAGGTGAACCATGATTGTGCATATTTCATAGTGCTTTGCTCTCTCTTCTTTGAGAATATATCGACACTACGTCCTCGTATAAATATCTAGGATGGGGGCCTGCGAGAGCCCACGATGTGCTGCTAGGGGCGGTTGTTGTGTAGAGGAGGAGGTGGGGTTGTCGGACGAGTGTTCCAACCCAATTTTTTTGCGCATTGGGATCAAATTCCATTATACATAGACGACTATCCCTATAATGGGATGAACTATCATGGGGAACCGAACTTCCCACTTCCACCAGGTCGAGCATGGGGGCCAGACGGTAAGTGAAAATTTTCTTATCTTTTATTGTGCATGTTAAAGTTTCAGAATATTGTATATGGTATTGATTCATTGAATTTTGGTATGCAAATATAGTACTGGTGAAACCAACTGAGCATATGGGACGACCTGCAGTGTTAGGAGCTCCAAAACCTAGTGGATCGAGGCTAACATAAAATGAGGATGCAGTGGCCCTCCTAGAGGATGTCCACCGTAGATGTGAGAAGCTATTGACCAGTGTTTGTGAGCACGGTTGGCAGTACCTTGACAACTAGTACAAAGAGCCATGTATTGGTATACCCTCAGAGTGGCGAGGAGTCATGCAGTGCATGGAGATGGCCGGACAGGGGATGCATGATCTACGAGTTGCAGGAGTCGAGCCATTGGCCCAGGATCCTCCAGATAGTGATTAGATATAGGGGCATGAGGTGCCCCCAGTTTTTATTTTTTGTAACATGCTATGGCCATGTCATATGTATCAGAGTTACTCCAAAACATTGTATATTTGGACGACAGATATTATGGATATGCATCGTTTTATGATTTATGGTTATTGTCTTGTGTTAAATGTGTGTGATAAATTCCAATCTAGAATATTTTTTACAATGCTATCTACATAGTGATTATGGGCTCTAGGTACATGACTGAATGTAATGATTTTAAATTCATGCATTAAGAGCTTCACTTGTACATATCTTCTAAAAAGGACAGGATTATGCAGACGATAAACAACATTCAATTGCATGAAAAGAAGCAAAGAATATAAATGAAAATGAAGGTGAAGGATGTGACAGTCAAGGGAATCGGCTAAAAAACCTATCACTACATCATATTCAGCTTGGTTATTTGTGGCAGCACCAATGCATACGCCGTTAGAGAGGACAAGCAAATGCAAGCAGGTGAAAATGGTCCATGCTGCCGAGCGTGTGACAATTGATTGTACTGAGAGCTTGATGTACTAAGATTTGTATGAGATTGTTACATGATCTCCATGATACATAATATATGATATTTGGGGTTTTCAGCTTCAGGCTTTCTCATTAAAAAACTGTGTTATGTGCGATTGTTTCTATTGCTTCATGTGTTTGCAATTGAATTTTAAATTTCTGCAAAAGATTAACAATGGAAGGATTCTGTATTTAGCAAGAAGATAGATATTTTTAGAGCAGGAGAATCTGGATATATACATGCATATTGTATATAATTTCTACAATTTAAATGAAATAAACAGAGCATCTACTTAACATAATGACATTCTAGAAATGGTGATAAAAAATAAATGAAAAAACAATGGTAATTTGAATCTTCAACATTATTAAAATCTAGAAATAATTGTGATTAAAACGAGAATGAAAGGAGAGCATGTATCTATGCTACAACACACTGTAAATGCATAAGAATTAAGCTATGAAATAACAATTAAATGAAAATAACGAAAATGAAATGAGACCTCTTCTATTGCAAGGACCCTCCACAACATATGGTTTGAATATAATCTTTAATAACTTCACATTAGAACTCCAGAACGCTTCATCATTCGATTAAAGGAATAAAAACAGAGTTTAAGGATATCAGAGTCTCGCAATAATCCATACCTTATACACAATTAATTAGTTCGATATTTATAAAATCATGTCATTAAATGTTCTCAGGCTTTTATGCCTTTTAAGACTAAGAAAAATTTATCTGCAGTTCTAATAATAAATGAGGTTTTCATTTCTTCATGATCGTCTACGTGGGAGAGAAAATCGTGAAGCTTCAGACATTCTTTCTCGCTTGTTCCAGCTCCTGGTTGACCACTCCTTTGATCGTATTTCTGGTGATCTCTTTCTTGATTCTAGACGGATGGATAGGATAGGATCCATGAACAGATCATTTATCAACTTCCCATATGTTATGCTACTCCATTAATACCTTAGAACTTGTCGAACCATAGAGGTGACTACAGAAACAAAGTTTGGTTGCATAATTGCATTAATTATATAGCTAAATACAAATTTCATTCCTATAATAAGGAGCAATTAAAAATATAAAAAATAGATCATTAGGATACCTTACCAAGTCAAAATGTGCATTTCAACACTTGTTTGAGCTTATGGTGTTGTCAAAAATAAGGAAATATAGTGAAAAGGAGTGTCAAAATTGAGGCAATCTTGAGGCTCTACATTCCCCCATGATGAGACCATTGTATTTCCTCATGCAAAAACATAAAATTGCGAGTCTTATCATGTTACTGCATCTTCCCTGAGACCTCTACTAAAACATCTAATTTCATCTTATTTTCCTTAATTGTTATTACATCTACCCTTGGCTTTCTCATTAAAAGTTTATATTTCAGGTTTATGGCCTTCCTGCTTAACTGTTTATTCTTCTTTTTTAACTTTTTGTTCTTCTTGAACCATAAAACCATATGTAGAAGAGTATTGTAATTTATGGTTTTATCAATCTGGCTCTGCAACTTCAAGGATTCATTTTCTTGTTTAATATGCTTGTTTAGTGTCTCTAGTTCAAACATCTCTTGTTTCAGAGTATTCACAACTAGAGGTTTTTTTGGACTATGAGGTTGATCTTTAAAAACTGATGTCATTCCTGCATCTCTCTTCTCCAATGACTCAATCTAATATTAAGTTTCCTACTACATTGGGTAAATTTCTGGAGTTCTTCGACATGGAATCTGAGTGGGTAAAATAATAGTGGGTGATGGAACCCTAGGTTCCTCTTCTAAATCAACAAATTATGTTTCTTTCGAATATTATTACTTTGCTATCTTTTCGAGTCTAGAGCTTCTTCTTACTGGTTGAGGAGGATTTCGAATTTTGGCCCTGCTTTTAAGCTCTTCAACATTTATGTGTTTATCCTTCCATTTATGTTATCCTCGTTGTTTTTATCAATTTTCTTCTTAAATTTTCCCAAAATTTTTACAATGGGGATTTTATCCTCTAACTGTTCTTCGAGCGGTTTTTCATTTTAAACTTTTATTTTTCTTCCTCTTTTTACCTTCCTACAACTAGGTTGTTCTTGGTATCCTTCTTGGAAATGGTTCCAAATTAGGAATTTTTCCCAAGTGTCCCCTAGGATTTTAAGGTGAAATTCAATGAGAATTTTTATTAACCCGTGGTGATACATTTTATTGTCTATAAACTGAATTTTCTTCTGAATAGTTCCTACCATTTTCTTCAAGCTATGCAATAAAAATTATTGAAGGTTTATTTCACTATATTCAAGAAAATTCATTAACAGCCTAGCCTGGTAAAAGAACAGGCATTCGAACCTTCTCTCACAGGTGATGAATTTATGGATTATCAATAACAAATTTCTCCATTTTCCTTTAAGAGTTGTGCTAGGAATCCCTTTTTTAAATATTCTAGTATCCACACCTGGGTTTTTTAGAAAGATTTTCCATCCTTCACATTCAATTCCTCTATGTTTGAAGCATATTTCTCCTATCTTTGGTAATCCAATGGCTTTAGCTATCAAAAAATCTATTATGGAAAACTTGATATCTTCAATTGCGACCTCCACTCCATCAAATGCTCTAGCAAAATATTTAGTAACCTTTGTATGAAACCCTTCAAAATTTTCCACAAAACTGAGCCATTGTGCTCTCTGTAACATTTCCTTTACCTGTGGGTAACCTTCCATAAATTTTCACCCTTCAAGTTTTGTCCTCACAATTACTCTCATGGCTGTCGAGAAGTTGTACCTTAAGACTTCCTCTTTGACAGGGTAGACTGAGGGTTTCAGTATGAGTTAGGACTGTAATTGAATTATACTACGAAATTGATGATATTTAAGGATAAATGAATGAATGAGTGAAGCTTCGGAACCATTGAGAGCATGAGTGAGGTTTAATAAAAACTAATTGTTAAAGTATGAGCTGGATTATTTCACCAACGAGATCGGGATTTGATGTTGGAGCGGTCATGTAAATGATCAGGGTTTAGTGGCAGAGTGTGAGATTTGATTTCAATTTGACATGATTAGCTCTTTTAATGAAAATTTTGAGTTTTTGGTATAAATTGATCATCTAATTCATAAGTCAATGTTTTCATCCTTATTATTAAATAAAATTTTGCATCTGCATACCTTAAATTTTGATCCTGCTAACCTTCAACGAATTCTCTTTTTCTTGTCTTTGGGTACTCTTCAGTGTATTCTTCAACTGCTTCAATCAAAAAGGTCTTGTCATATATGAGCTGCAGAAATCTATTAGAGCTACATAATTACATTAATTATATAGCTATATTATATTTTCTAAAAAATAAAAATGGATGCAAAGAATTGGGATTTTTAGAATAGGAATAAAGAAAATGTAATGTTTTGACCTTATTGACCCTATGTATTTTGGTTTTGACCCTATATTTTTTTTATAAGTATGCCAATCGATTATTGGTTTTCATACTTATACTATATTTGTGTGTGTGTGTGTGTGTGTGTGTGTGTGTAATACACACACACACACACACAAATACATATTAATTTGACAAAAATAAAAGAAGACTTCTAAGTTGCAGAAGAAGAAGAATTCTTCTTAACTAACTTTATATCAAGATTATCTCGAAAAATATTAACAAATTTCTTTTTTTCAATGGCTTGTGGTAGATCCTTAATCAATTTCCATTTACAAGGAGGGGAAATTTTTCTTCATAAAAATTTCAAATCCTGATTGCTCCATTATCAAAGACTCTCAATCTCATAAGGCCCACACCAATGAGTCTGAAATTTCCCATGAAAATATTTAAACTTTGAATCAAAGGGAAGTGCCAATCTTCAACTTGAAATTTTCTTTCCTTGATGTATTTATCATTCCATCTCAATCTATGTTGTTGAACTAGGTTGGTCTTTTGAATTGTATCTTGTCTTATTTCATCAAGGTCATTGAGTTGTTCCATTCTATGACTTTGTGCTTCTCACAAGTCAAGTCCCATTTTAACTTTTGTTTTGAAATTTTTTATTTGGAACTCTATTGGAAACAATAATTTCTTCCCATAAATAATTTCATAGGGAGTATGTCCTGTTGTACTTCTCCATGTGGTGTGCTAAGCCCATAAAGCTTCTGCAAGCTTTTCTTCCCAATCCCTTCTACGCAAATGTATAGTCTTTGTGAAGATTGCCTCAATCATCTTATTAGTGGACTCTACTTGTCCATTTTCCCGTGGAGGATATGGAGTGGACTTTCTATGCTTGATTTTGTATTCTACCATGATCTTATGCACCATTCTGGATGTAAATTGAGTTCCTTGATGTGACACAATTTTCCCTGGGAAACAAAAACGAGTAAAATATCCTCAAAAATAAATGAAACTACAACATTTTCATTAGCAAAGGAAATTGATTAAGCTTCTAGCCATTTAGTGACATAATAAATTCACACAATAATATACATCTTTTGTCTTTATGGTGATTGATTGGTTCAAAAAATTTCATAGCCCATTTTTCAAAGGGTTCAATAAGTACCTGTGGTTGTAAAGGAATTTCATTTGAAGGAACATGTTTCCCCATTCTCTGACAACCATCACATCTCTTAACATATTCCTTGGCATCCTTGAAAAGGGAAGGCCAATAATATCCTAAGAGAAGGACTTTGTAGGCAGTTCTCTTATCAGTGAAGTGTCCTCCACATGGCTCATCATGACATGTTTTTAGTATCTCATGTATTTCGAATGATGAGATCTGGACCTCTGTTGTAAAATTCTTCATTTATCCATAAATAAGATGCACTCATTTGAATAATTTTCCTCTTTTATTTAGGAAAAATATATGATGGTAAATTTCATGTAGCTAAATAATTAGCAATGTCTGCAAACCATGGAGATTTAGTAGATATTGCAAAAATATATTCATCAGGAAAACTATCTTCTACTAGTGTATCATTATTATCATTTTGAATTCTAGACAAAAAATCAGCAACTGTGTTTCGTTTTCCAGGTTGATCTAAAATGGTGATATTGAATCCTTGCAACAATAGTAACCATATTGTAATTCTACCATTATTAATTGATTTGTTCACTAGATATATAATTTCATAATGATCTGTGTGAATGAAATTTTCATAGCCAGTGATGTAATGTCTAAATTTGTTAATGGCATGAACAACAACTAGAAATTCATTTTCAGTAAAAGTATAATAATCTTTGTTGGAGTCAAAAAATTTCTTTTATAATATATGGCATAATGATTCAAGTATTTTTGTCCCAATATGGCCCTCAGAGTTGTTTCTGAAGCATCATTTGAAATATGAAAAAGAAATTTCCAGTTTGGTCCTCTTAGGATGGGTGCTTCAAAAATATTTTCCTTCAAAGTTTCAAATGCCTTTTGGTACTCAGGATTAAAACTAAATTCACAATAATTTGTAAGCAATTTGAAGAGTGGAGATGCAAACTTTGTGAATTTTTCTATGAATCTTCTATAATATCCTTTAAAACCAAGAAAAATCCTAACATCTTTTTGACAACTCGGGATTGCTAATTTGGAAATAACTTTAACTTTAGATGAGTCCACCTTAATTCTATTTCCTGAAATATGGTGTCCTAAAAAAATTCCCTCAGTAAACATCATAAAAAAAAATTCATGACTTAATGAGAGATTTTCTTCCTTACATATTATGAAAACTTTTTCCAAATTTTGAAAGGCTTCTTCAAAATAATTTCCATAGTATGTAAAATCATCCATATACACTTCCAAACAATCATGAGTTAAATCAGAGAAAATACCCGGTACGAATCTTTGTAATGTTGTGGGTGCATTTCATAATCCAAAAGGAAGCACTCGGTAAGAACGAGTTCCCCATTTATAGGTAAAAGTGGTTTTGTCTTGATCTTCTGGTGCTACGCGAATTTGATTATACCCACTAAAACTGTCCAAAAATGAAAAATATTTATTCCCTCTTAATGTATCCAAAAATTAATCTTTGAAAGGTAATGGAAAATGATATTTTAAAGTGACCTGATTCAATTCCCTATAGTCAATGCATACTCTCCACTTTCCATTCTTTTTAGGAACACTTACTAAATGTGAAACCCATTGACTGTCTCATATTAGATAAATAAAATTTACACTCATCAGATTTGTAGTTCCTCCTTTACAATTTCCCTTAATTTTGGATTCATTCTTCTCTAAGGTTGTCAGGTTGTTTTGGAATTCTCCTCAATATATATGTGATGTATGCAAGTTTCAGGGATGATTCCTTTCATGTCAATGTATTCCCATACATATGAGAAGCGTGTTTTTGTAATGTTTCTATTAATTTCTTCTCTTGAACTCTTCCATATTTTTGTTTACATTTAAAGTTTTAACTCGAAATATTTCAATTAAATAATTTCCAAATTCTTTCATATAATATAAAGTGATTTGTCTGGATGATAAATATTCAATATTGCATTGCTCCCAAAAATTTTGACTACTCTCACATTGTGAATATAACTTATCATTTCTATTGAATTTAGAATTTGATTGTCTTCACTAATATGGGAGATAGTAAAAATAGGTTGTATCTCATTGTCATCATCCATCCATTCCTCATTTTATAGCTCTAACATTGTTTTTGCTGGAGGGTATAATGTGAATTTATTTATTTTAACTTCCATAAGAGATAAACATATAACGAGATCTACAACTAATGAAGGCATCAATTGTAGCTAAATGATGTCTTCCTAATATCAATGGATGTCCTTTTAAGTTATTCTTGGGAGTTAAGATCATAAAGTCAACAGGATATTCCCAAAAATCTAAGGATATGTAAATGTCTTGTAATACACCATTAGGTTTAATTACAGATCTGTCTGCTACTTGTAATAATGTAGGTGTATATTAAATGTTTGGAAGTTTTAGTTGCTCCATAGTTTGTTTACTCATGATGTTTATGGCTAGTATGAATTCGATCAATGTGTTTGGTATTTCTATACCATTGATGTGTGTCTTCACAATGGGACTTCCTAGATCCAAATATTTTTTTATTGTTGTTTTTCCCATCATGATATCTACAATTTTCTCGACTAGTTCTATTCTTTTTACTTATTTTATTTTTCTCCCAAGTTTCTTTATACACAAATCTCTCATTGTCTTTGCAAGGATTGGAATTTATTTTATGGATTGTAGCAAAGGAATTTTTATACAGAAATTCTTCATTTCTTCTAACATATCATAATCAGGCAACATGATTTATTTTTCTACCCTTTATCAATTTGTAATATTTCAGTGAAAGGAGGTTTTGATATAGATACTGAAGGATGTTCTATGACGGGATTTGAGTTTATTAGAGTATCATGTATTTGGTTTTGAATATTTTCATTTTGATGAAGAGATGAATCTTCTGTAGAATGAATACTTTTCTTCTTAAGAATTTCATTTTGGTGAAGAGATGTCTCTTCATCAAAATGATCAACTTTTGCTCTTTCCTGAATAACAACAGAAGGTAATTTATTTTATAATATTCTACCAGACCTAAGTTGAAAATTATTAATATCTAGTGGAGTTATCATATAAGTCTGAAAATTTTTTCCCTTCATGTTGTAAACAGGTTGTGAATTTTTATTATTTGGGTTTGGAAGTTGTTGAGAAGGTAATTGGTTTGGCCTCTGTGGAAATGGTAATGAAATTATTGATTTTTATTTTTGAAATTGAGGTTGAGGTTGTTGACTAGTCTGAGTAAAATGTTTTGGTGGAAAATTTGGATAAGGTTGCAGATACTGGTGATATTGATAATATCTACCATAAGTATTTTTCCATCCTCGTGTCCAATGTTTGGTTTGAGACCAAGGCTCATTCCATGAAAATGGTGCATTCGAGTTATTTTGTGGGGGCTAGGTATATCTGAGTATTGAAACCTTTCTAAGGTCTTCTAGCAATGAAGCAAAGATGATCTACTTGGTTTGGAACTATTTCCTCTTGGTAGAAATCTTTAAGACCTGCAATGGAAGGATACTTCTTTGTTTCATGATATTTTGTACATATGACACAGTTTTCTGTGACTTTTAAATCAAGAGGGAATTCTCTTAAAGATTATTTCTTTATACACTAAGGACAAAAAATAGATAAGGCGCCACTTTCATCTCTTTACTTTTTTTGTAATTTCAAGGTGTTTATTTGTTCACTAAGACTCCCTAAAATCTTTTTTTTTAGTCATAAATAAAATTCCCTATTTCAGCCCTACTTATTGTTCTAGCTGCAGATTTATTAACTCTAGAGAGAACATGATCTCTTGAATTCTTCCCAATTCTTGACTTACCACTTGAAAGATGTATGCATAATTTAGAAATTTCAGGTAATGATAGCTGCGAAATGTCTCATTTTCCCATAATGTTAAGGATATCTATCCATTCATCTCTAATGGCTCTCAACAGGAGAGCCTTTAAAGTATCTTCGTCCAAATTTTCCATCTTAGCCCTTTTCATTTTATAATTGAATCTTTCAATCAAATCCTCCAAATTTTCATTCTCTCTTTACATCATCTTAAAAAAATCATCTTGTTGATTATAAGGTGTGCAATAATCCTTGTATTTTTGTAATAATTCCTTCTTCATGTGTTCCCATGTCCTAATAGAATATTTTATTAAGCCCATAAACCGTTTTAATGTTGCATCCTTAAGAGTTGATGGAAACAATTTCAATTTTTGAGAATCATGTAAGTAGTCATATGATCTACATAAAACTTCAAATTCAAAAAGAAATGTTTCAGCATCTTCACTTATTAATCCACGAAAATTAGGAAGGATAGAGGGTGAAATATTTTTCATTGTGGCACTAGTATCTTCATCAAGTATATGAAATCCAATAGGATCTGGATCTATTTTTTCCTTGTCTTCTCCCCTACCTCCTCTATCTTCTCCTCCTCGTCTTCCTCCATCTCTTCCTCTACCTCTACCTACAATCGTAGATCCACCTCCTCCTAGCCTTAATTGTTCATCATTCACGTTGTGTACTTCTCCTTCCCCTTTTCCAACCATTCCAGATTCTTCAGAACTTATATATAATTCTAGGTTTGGAATTGTGTGTTTCTCTTATGATTCTTTTCGTTATTCTATCAATGGTATATTAAAGAATATTTCTTCCTCTTCCTCCTCAATAGGAATTTCTAGCTCTTGGTGCTAAAATTTGTTCTCGAGTAGTGGTTAGAAAGACCACCCCTTCTATTGCAGATGTGGGATCTTCTTCTTCCATAACTGCTTCAGTTGATGAAGTTGGTGAATCTCTAGGTTAAAATTCTAATATTAATACCTCAGGAAGTCTGTGTATACCTGCTAAGAATGGTATGTGGGTTTGGGTGGGTGGTGTGGCACTACGAGGTATTGATGGGGTGAGTGTTTTTTTTTTAATCAAACTTCTACCTCTAGCTACAAATCTATCTCTTCCATCTATTTATCTATGCATGCAATTTTTCTATGATTTTTTTTTCTTTCTGGATTAAGATACAAGGTTCCTATTTACACCTCCCCGACAACAACGCTAAAATGTTTAGTCAATTTAATTATCTTAAATTTCTATCATAAATTATCGACAAGAGTAGGTAATCTTGTGAAGTGAAAATGCACTATATATGCTAGAAACCTTTCTTACTTAATTTATTTTGGTGATTTTATATGTGAAAGGGTTTTTTGAAAATGTTTTTATTCCACATGTTCTTGAATGAATTTAAGAGACTGAATTGTGAAAAAAAACCTAAATCCAAATTTAACTAAGTCTTAGAAATTGAAATGAAAAATCTTGTTAATAGCTAAGGATTAATTCTAAGAATACCTAAAATTCTAAAACCAAAAATCAATTCTACTTTTTATGTATTTTTGAAAATTTAATGTGAATGAAACTTATCCCAAAGAATTACTCAAAACTATTTTATGATCGGAAAAGAAATCATTGTTTATGAAGTAAAACTATTTGAGCTCATAAGATAGAATTGATTTAAAACTTTTAGAAAATAAATCTTCTATTATTACTTCAATTATATCTCACAAGAACTAGTCTATGATAAGCTTCTACTCTATGAAAAGGAACTAATCTAATTTTTGATAAACTTTATCGATGATAAACTGATATATTCCAAGCTCTTATGATAAACTATCTTTGCGTTTTAACCATATTAAATGAATCTATTTAAATGAAATAAACAGAGCATCTAATTAACATAATGACATTCTTGAAATTGTGATAACAAATAAATTAAATAACAAAAGTAATTTGTATCTTAAACACTGTTAAAATCTACAAATAATTGCGATGAAAACGAGAATGAAAGCAGAGCATGTATCTATGCTACGACACACTGTAAACGCATAATAATTACGCTACGAAATAACAATTAAATGCAAATAAATAAAATGAAATGAAACCTATTTTGTTGCACGATCTCTCCACAACGGATGGGTTGAATCTACTCTTTATTAACTTCACATTAGAACTCCAGAAAGCTTCTTCATTTTATTAAATGAATAAAAATAGAGTTTAAGGATATCAAAGTCTCACAATAATTCGTATTGTATACACAATTACTTAGTCTGATATTTATAAAAGCCTATCATGAAATTTTATGAGGCTTTTATGCCTTATAAGACTAAGAAAATTTTATGTGCAATTCTAAACTGAAATGAAAATTTCATTGCTTTATGATTTTCTACGTGGCATAGAAAATCATGAAGCTTCAGACTTTCTTTCTCACTTGTTCTAGCTCCTAGTTGACCGCTCCTTTGAATATATTTGTGGTGATATCTTGCTTGACTTTGGACGGATGGATAGGATAGGATCCATGACGAGATCATTTTTAAACTGCCCATATTTTTTGCTACTCCATTAATACCTTAGAACTTGTTGACCCATGGCAGTGGCTACAAAAATAGATTTTGGCATCATAATTGCATTAATTTCGTAGCTAGGTACAAATTTCATTCTAATAATAATGAACAATTGAAAATATGAAAAATAGATCATTTGGATACCTTACCAAGTTGCAATGTGCATTTCAACGCTTATTTGAGCTTATGGTGTTGTCAAAAAGAAGGAAATATAGTGAAAAGGAGTGTCAAAATTGAGGGAGTGATGAGGCTCTACAATATGACTACAAGATGATTTATCGAATAAATATGGTTTGGTTAAATGAACACTATTTATTTTTACTATAGTTCAATTCTTTCAACCCACAATGGAGAAACTCAATTGGTGATCACCCTGATACGAAGTATTTGTGAAATTTGAGGTTCCAAGTTCAAATTCCCCTTTGATTTACTATGTGGTGCATGCATAAGTCTCTGCATGGGTTCACGTAAAGGTTATAATTGTAGTAGTCAAAATTGACCCATGTCATGCAAGTACAAGCTTGACCTAGTTATTGATACCTCTAAATAAAAAAACATAATACTACTACTACTACTACTAATAATAATAATAATAATAATTCATCTTGCAATGGTAGAGGATATATTATTTCTATTTAATTTCTTGTATTTAAAAGGATAATATTAAACTTATTTATTTTACATTTGCAAATTAGTTTCATGGAATTAATTTCCATGTCCTTCATCATTTTCTTCATCTATACAACTTTTGTTTCCTAACGATTGAAAATAAAACCTTAAATGACCTAACATATGCATGATTAGATGCATGTAGAGTAAAGAGAGAAAAGGAATATTGCATATGAAATGTATAGCACCTTAATTCTTGTATCACCCCTATTTGAGAATTAAAGTAGAAGAGATAAACAAAGGTAGCATTCATTTTATGCTTTTAGGGCCGATAAATGGCCATATGAACACAAAATATGCATGTTTTGTGAAAATTAATGTACATGTATTTCAAAACAAGTAGCTATAAAATTTCATGAAGAGAACTCACAAGCTTCACGGGTTTTCTAAAGTAATATTAAGTGATAGAGATCAAAATATCATGGGAAATATTTAAAATTAGGTTTGAAGGATAGAGAAAAAAACAACGTGATCATGATTTCATAATATTATCCTTAGATGTATGATAAAAAAAAAATATTATTAAATGTCCAACAAGTTATCTTCATTGATATTCATTAGGAAAACAATCCCAATGGGTCAAATGTCTTCGTCTAATAGAATGTCTTTATTTATGACCTATGATATAAATAAGATTTATATTCAAGGACTTTATTGACACCTATCTAGCATTACATATTTTTTATATCACCATTCTAAGTTTTTGATAGTAGACTCAAATATTGAGATGACTAAAGGAACTTTGTGGATAGCTAATGTAAAATTTCAAATGGTCTAGAAAAAGATGAAATGGAAAGCATAGCAACATCGATAATTTTAGGTGTGGGATTGAGTATATAGGATACTACAATTCCATAAACAATATGAGACTACAATCATATAAACAATTTCAACAAACTATACCAATATAGATACACTTGAAATTAAATGAAGAAGAAAAAGTTAGAAGTGTATAAGAACACAATTTTATTTTATTAATAAAACATAGATGTGTATAAACATGTGAATGGTTTCTCATTATAGATAATATATCTTTATTATAGAATAAAATAATTGAGGAAGTAACTCGACCACATGCTAATATAGGAAGATAGTTAGTAGGAGAATATCTCTCACACCAACTCCTAAATAACTCGAACATATCATTTCTTGAACCAAATATGAAAAATAAGATAATAGAAGTTACATACTCCAACGCTCCCCCTTAATGAGTACTTCTCTTAGTCTCAACAAACTAAGGTATTCACCAATAAGATTTACCATGAACTAAAACCTCTCTTGGTTAGCAAAGTCTATGTTTGTTCCAAATTGGAATTTACAAACATTACCAATATCTTCATGTCCCTATAAAGAAAAACCCATCCACTAAAATGCATGGATAACTCATTGTTTCAACCACTCATCTACAAGGATTCCCTAAGTCTACATGGTTCATTCAACCACAATATATTCATATCTATACTTGTGCCTTTAACTCCCCCTACATCACCATCATCATCATTATCTTTTTTTTCCTTTGGCTTACCCATAACCACATTTTTTGTTTTCTTTGTATACCCTCAACCATGCTCTCGATACTCTTCCATTATAGGAATCATTGTCCATGTGTTCCCTCTATCTCACAAACTGTCACTTCTTGATCACATCGTCATGTGATTTCTATTGGCTTACCACAAGCCTACATTACAAAGTGGTTTTTAGATTACCATAAAATTTTCAACATGACAAATTTTAGGGGTATACATGCGGGATTACGCTCACATCATATTTGACTTGCCTGCATACAATTTCTAACTCCACTCATGGAGATACCAAATATGTACTTAAACATTCTATAATACTAATACGTCAAATCAAACATGAAACAATAGAATTTCTTACAATCAGAATGTGTGACTCACATACAATATAATCTTCACCCTATTCCATGACACTAACAAAAATTTACTTTTCATTGTCGACCATCATTTGACTTCTAGTGTTGTCATCTTCATTAATACCATAAGAACTATTATGAGCTATTCTTTTCTGCTACATCCATTGCTTGTCATTTCTACACTATGGGATTTGTCATTCCTCCTTTTCTATCACAGTAAAAAAACTCACTTCTTCTTCATGAAACTAGTTGATAATTGATGAACATATAAAAACTAACACACCTACCCAGATATGTGGATACCATCTATTGTGCTCCCCAATCATCTCTAAACTCTTTTCAGCTACTTGATTCATCAATATGTCAAAATATCTAACATGGTCCCTTACATTTTGAGATTATTCTATCTCACTTTTCCCCCTTAATCAAAGACCTAATTATCCTATTACACTTCAAGCTTACATACAAGTCTACTTGCCATCTTATCACCTAGGTAGTGGTTACTTCGAGAAACTCATGTCACATACATTATGTAAATAAGAAGGATGCGTGCTACATAATGACATGTTCTACTACATAAATGCATGTAGGCCTCAAATAACACAACTTACATATAAATGGGGAAATAATCTTGCCTATAGTTAGACTTTCTTGGACCAAAACTTTTGGGGTGCATGGTACTACTGATCATACACCACCTACCACACATTTGTTCAATTATAAATTTTTATCTCATGTACAACAAGCATTCTAAGAAAAAAAGTATTACCATCCTTCTTATATGAAAAATATGCCCAATAAAAAGAACTACAAACCTTTGAATTTTTCACACTAACTAGACTAATATAAACAACATAGATCAATATTAAATCCAAACATTATCAAATTTCTCAAGATGCAAACCTGGTTCCACTTTAGAGGTTTGATTCACTTAACCATCATAAAGTTAAGATTAATTTGCTTCTTCACACACACATATATAAGATTATATATATTTTATAATATAAATAATTATTATGTAAATTTGTATATTATAATTTTTTATTTTTTATTAATAAAATTGAAATTATAATATAATTATAAGTGAAATTCAGTCCATTTATTTTTTGTTTAAATATTATGTTTATTATATTATTATTCAACTTAATACAATTTTTAAAACTATATATATATATATATATATATATATATATATATATATATATATATATATATAATTCTTCAAACAACTATTTAAAATATTAAAAAAAGTAGACAATTTAATATTAAATCCAGTTTTTTTAATATGAATTCTCATTTATTTTTCTATTTTACTAAAATATTAAAAAAAAAACCATGTCAATGTAATTTGATAACTTCATTCCTATTAAATTACATATGCTATTTACTTTCATGACAATTATTTTATCAAAAATATATAAAGAAACACCATGGCAATGTAATTCTACAACTTCACTCTTAATAATTTACATGTTCTCTTTAATTTCCGTGGCAAGGAAATGATAAAAAAACACCAATGGCATTGTAATTTTATCTTTTATTAATTTACATGTGCTCTTTACTTTCAATGGCAAGGAAATGATCTTCGATTTTGTTGATCGTTCTATCCACAAAATTGTTAAAGGCTTGGCATTGGTTGGTTAAGCATTTCACAGGGTCATAATTTTTTCTTTGGGATGAGTTCTCTCGAGTATTTAATCAAGTTTGTTAATATATTTGTTAAAAAACATATTTGACTATATTTAATTAAGTGTGTTCCGAGTTTGTTTTGACAATTATTTCTTTAAATGAAGTTATGTTAGAGTAGTTATTTTGATTAATAGTTATTTTGTTAGTTATAGTAATTTCTTTTTTTCTTTCTTTTTTATATAAGTCAAAAAATATTCAAGTCAGTGCATTAAGGTTTTTATTTGAATAAGATTTTCATATATTCACTTTTTTCACAATGTTTTATAAATAAGATAAAAAGTACAAGTAAGATTGAATTCTAGTGATATATCTAATAATAATTTATTTGACAATTACGTTTAAAAATAAAAGTGTTAATAGGATTAATAAATGATTATCTTTATAATTATGGATGGAAATGTGTTTCTTATGTTATAAGAGATATTTATCTGATAAAATAATCAAACATACAAAGAAAAATATTTTAATAATTACCTCTTCATTGTAATATAATTTTTTATTTCCCTTAATTTTATTCAATAAATATATTTTTGTGGCTTTCCTAAATTTAATATTTTTATCTAATTTCATTTTATATATTTACCTATAGTGAAATTTGTAGCTAATTTTTATATGATATTTAAATTATAAAAAAATAATAAAGTAACAAAGTAAAAAGTAATAAAATCTTATTATTTTCCAAATATTTTGTTATAAACACATATACTAACATTGATTAATTAAATTTTACGTTACTGAAAGTTTTCAAAAACATCATAGTATCATGCCATGGTGTTAATTTTGGATATGGTATAAACTTTTTGCAACTATTTCACAATGGTCATAGCTAGTGCCCACTAAGGACATGGGGGACCCATGGGTTTGCACATGGTTTTGGGCCATGATGATTTTCAGTCTGTAGTATTTTGTATATATAGTCACGGAAACTAACTTAATCCCTGGATAGTCTATATATTGTATTCACATTCAAAAATAACATATGTTAGATTTTATGAGTATTTTGGATAATATCCTTGGTTTAATAGTATTTTTTTAGCTCCAACCTCATCACACTTCATATAGGAAAGTAGAATATCATATCCCATTAAAATGTCAACAAAATTAATTATTTTTAGTATTTCAAGACTAATGGGATTGGAACGTTTTCATTCAATTCTATCATATATGAGGGGATTTGATTGACATTTAATCAAGAGAAACAAGCCCTATATTAACCACAATGTTGTTGGTGTTGATTGTAGAAATTCTTTGTCATGGCCTTAAGAAAAATATACTTTTCACTCAATCTAAAACTATTGATCAAGCATGTTAATATTTTTCTATCAAATTTGGAGGCATAGATTTGAAAGTTTCATCAAAATTGGGCAGTGTATGTTAATGTCCCTAGGGGATCAAGGTGGAAACAAGAGTTGAACAAGAGTCAAAGAAACAATGAGAGGATCATGAAATAAGTGATGGTAGAACATTCGTTGTCAAGATATGATTCAACATGCTTGGTAGGGCTACCTCACAACTACAACATTTGTTAGCATAGGTGTTTTTGCAATTTGTGAACACTTGTATTATATAAAGGTGTTTAGAAACTAGTTTATTTCTTTACTTTTGATCTTTTGAAATTCATATTTATGAAGTTAACTATTTTATAATCATAAATATTGAGTAATGTTGTGATTCAATGTTGATAGATAATCTATTTTAGTCCATATTGCAAGACATTCCTTTAAGAATTACTCCCCTCCCATGTCATCTATGTCATTATGCACCATTGATTTTGGTGTTAGATGATTGAAATATTCTCTTCCATAGGATTAAACACCGATATTAGTGAGTTATGAATTATAACAATATTATTTTCGATACAATATTACAGGGTAATGCCTTGTCCACCTTCACCCTTAGATCATGCAAAATTTGAGCATCCACCCAATTACTTGTATGTTAATGCACTTGCTTTATCTTGTATGTTAATGCACTTGCTTTATCTTTATCTCCCGTTTGAATCAATTGGTGTACCACCACCAAAAGAAAGAAGAGAAAGGTTAGATTCGTCGGTCCAATCAGATGCAGGGATTCAAGCCAACTATCAATTTTAGAAATCAGAGCCTACCTCTCACGAGAATCAAGAAAAAAATGAAGTGAGACGAGCATGTGAGGTTGAATTTCCCTACATATTGACATTCTAGCAATACATATTGACTTCAAAACTAGAAATTTCATTAGTTGAATTTCCCTCATTTTCTTCTTAATTCTTCAAACAATTGATTATACATTAGCTTTTCTTCATGCTTTAGCTTTTCTTTAAAGAATTGATTATATATTGGCACCTCAATTGGTTCAACTTTTCTTGATTTTTTTCCTTATTGTCAATTAGATGAAGGACTCAATTCCCATACCTCATCCAAAGCTTGTTTCTTTACCCAATCTAAAGCTCCATATTGGTATATTTGGCTCAACTATTAGGCCCATCATGACTTGTAACCTATCTCTATTCCATCTCCTTAGTGTGTTTCCTTTGCAACATGTGGTGCAATTACTACTATAAGTTTTTATTTCCCTTAATTTTATTCAATAACTATTTTTTGTGACTTTGCTAAATTTATTATTTACATATATGTATTTAGGTATAGTGTAAATAATTTGTAGCTAATTTTTATATCATGTTTAAATTATAAAAATTGAATAAAATAACAAAGTCGAAAGGTAATAAGATCTTATAATCTTCTAAATATTTGGTATAAACAAATATAATGACATTGATTAATTAAATTTCACAGTACGACCAGGAAAAATTTGGGCAAACATCATAGTATCATGCGAGGGTGTTAATTTTGGATATGGTAACAAAGTTTTGCAACTATTTGACAATGGTCATCTCTGGTGCCGAGTCTGTGGACATATATGCCACCATTTGCATTGGTTCTCCAGATTATTGGCTATGAAATTTCATAGCCATGAGGATATTAAATATACCAAGTTTTGCATGATAGCTACCATCTATCATCTGAAGTGGATTTCAAGATATGTCAAAAGGCTTTTTTCGTGGTTAACGAAATTTGGGTTCACAAAAATTTAAATAAAGTGATTAAGAGTCGGCCAAAAAAGTTTTAAATTCAGAGAAAAGCGATCTTCAACAGCTTGTCATTGAGTCACAAAATTATTAGAAGAGATGTGTTGGGTTGAAGGTAGAGAATGAGGTGAAGAAATTTTGAAGAATGGCAGTCATTGCGAATCGCAAGTAGCTACTATAGATTCCCAGGTTAAAGAATTGCAAAATTTGATATATGTATAAAAGTTGCATTTATTTTACATGCGCAGTAGCTGGAGGTGATGCTGGTGCAGAATCTAAGGAACTATGTCGCCATTTGCTTCGCTGGAAATGTTCAAAGTTTCTCCTTCATCTCCATATGAATGTCGGACGGGGTGAATCGAACGCCTCTGCGCGGACATTAGAACGAATGATAATTCGCATATCGTGGGCAGTTAACAGTCATATCGTGGGAATGGGTTTATGAAATTAGATATTTTCATCGTTGGAATGGTCACATCTGTTCAAATCTATTATCTTAAATTAGGAATTTAAATAAGATGATTAAAAACTACATTATTTTGTTCAATATTTGAACATATATTTAAATAAATAATAAAAATAAATATTTACATTGATATATAAACATTTTGAATATAATTTTAAGATAATAGATTTAACAGATGTTTAACGATGAAAATATCTAATTTCATAAATCCCATTCTTTGATTGATATGACAAGATCCCCACGATATGCGAATGATAATTCGCATATCGTGGGCAGTTAACAGTCATATCGTGGGAATGGGTTTATGAAATTAGATATTTTCATCGTTGGAATGGTCACATCTGTTCAAATCTATTATCTTAAATTATAATCATAATCGATTCAAATGTTTATATATCAATGTAAATATTTATTTTTATTATTTATTTAAATATAAATATGTTCAAATATTGAACAAAATAATAATAGTTTTTAATCATCTTATTTTTAAATTCTAATCTAAACAATAATACTATAACCAAATAATGCAGCTTTATATTGAAGTGCATAATCATTGGAAAGAAAACAAAGTTGAAAAGATATAAAAAGACAACCAAATTCATTTTGTATCTAACTATCCCTTTCCCACTATCTCAAGCAACCTCTCTAAGTCCATTGAGAGGCCTTGACTTCACATACTCCAAACTAAACCCTAGTTATCTTTCCTCAATACAATGGTTAGTATACTACAATGGACTCAACAAATTAGTGGACTTAGATTTACACATTATGTATAATGAGACAACCTCCTATGAAGGAGTGCTTGACATATGGAAAACTAGATTATCAATGAGAGTCATGTAGTGAGACAAGCTAGTGAAGGGTAGAGCCAAAACACTTTGCTAAAGGGGTGCTTGACATATGGAAAATTAGACTATCAATGACAGTTAGGTAGTGAGACGAGCAAGTGAAGGGTAGAGCCAAAACACTTTGTGATTTTATAAAGTGTAAAATTTTCATCCACTTATGGACAACCACTAAGTTAGGCATGGATTGACAATGTTGAGAATGCAGCAAGATGATGGAGCTTAGTGAAATGAAGTCGCCTTCACTAAGTGGGCCCGCAGGCAAATTCTGGCGCAAAGTCTATTTTTAGACTATGTCTATTTTTAGACATACGGAGCATAATTTGGGAATTCTACTTGGAGATTCTTAAAGTATGTGACATGTCGGTAAAAATAGATGTGACCCTAATTTTTAGGACCCAGGCTATTTTTAGACTGATCTCCTAAAAATATGGAAGTCAAATATTATTTACCCTTAATAATATTTTGACTATAAACAGCAGTTTACTCTCTTGGCGCACTTCAGTTTGAGTCATGGAGGTGGCTCATGCAACCGACACAAGGAATCACGTGGTTCCTAGGGTTTGATGGCATCTTGCATGGTTGGCTTCAGTTAGACTTCAGTGGCAGAAGTTTTGGAGGAGTTAACAGGACAAATAGTGGAGTTGTGTTCTATTTATTTCAGTTGAACTAGTTGAGATTAGTTAACTAGCTAATCAACTAGATATGAGTGGAGTGAATTAAATATTATTTAATTCATTAAATATTAACTCATTAGTCAACTCAAGAATACTTCAGTTCACTACAGTGCATGATCAGTTCAGTGAAGACCAGTGAAAGAGATAGATGAAAGGGTAGAGTTAGCTATCAGTTGTAACTATACTGTTGCTATTTGCAACACATAGATAGGTGGAGTAAGCTATGAGTATTGCAAAGTTTAGGCTGGTGGTTTATCTATATAAGGAGGCCATCACCTAGCATTAAATACGCAATCAAGGTTGGCTATCAAGTGGCTAAGGATTGGAGCAAGTGATTTGCTAGATCTAGCTTGATAGTGTGTAGCATGGGAGGTAGTGCATGAGAGCTTGTAAAGAGTTTTTGTACTATGATTGTTACATGATTTCTCCATTATAATATACACAATAGCTGCGGGGTTTTCAGCTATAGGCTTTCCCCATACATACTGAGTTAATGTGTGATTGATTTGATGTGAGATTGCTTCTATTATTTTCGCATGTGACAATTAATTGTAGAAGAAGGTTATGTGTTATGCATGCAATTCGAAATTGATGTATGATCGGGTTAATCTTCATTGAATAAGTGATTTATTCAGCTAATTTCTACAGACAATACCTCAAACAACAATTAAGGTTAGGATATAGGACTAGTATACATTTAATTCCATATAATGCATTGTCTAGAAGTGGGAATTTTGGAGGTAGTTAAGAGGATTTTAATAAAGTCAAAATGGCTTATTGTGTTAAATAAGTAGGGAAATTATTTAGGGAATGTGACTCAATTTTGGAGTGTAATACTACCATGTCATTGTATACTACTAGCTCAAGATGCTATGGTATCATCATATGCATGGATTTGTTAGAATCACATGAGATAGTGTTAGACTGTAACGTTGAAATGGTTTAATTTTATGACAATTGAATACACAAAAGAGTTTTAGCATGGAATAGTATAGGATTTTATTTAATATTTATTTCAATGACATAGCTATGAAAAGGTCTTAAGAATGGTTGTGAGTTATATATTTTCATAAATTTCTAACATTTTTATGAAATCATTACACAAATTATAATTCAAGAAAGTGTTTGATTTCACAAATGAATTTGAACTACGAATTGAGCCTATTATGAAGGTTCACCATCACATGAAAACCATGGAATTGTGAAAGTTTCATATGTAGCTCTAAGAATTGTTGATTTTGGATTTATAGATCCTACTAGGAAAGAAAAAGGGATCATGAAAGAAAAATGGTCATGGAAGCTTTATATAAACTAATGACAATTGAACAAAGAAACCATAAGAAATTAATATACATTTCCTAGGACTTATGGTCTATTCAATTAAATGATAGGGGAACTATATTTTCAAATATTTTCATAAAGGTATTATGTAATATTCCAAAATTAGCATGCAGCTAATTGGAATATTGATTTTTGTTTTTTACACTTAGGAGATGAATAAATGGGTAAGGAGGCCCATACATTTCAGAACTATGAATAAAATCCCTTATGATGTGAAAAGGGATCATTATTATGGCTAGATTTCACATCCTCATGTGTGAAAAGGTAAATTTGCATGTGGACAAGGTCAAGTTTGACCAAGTCAACAACGTTGGGATAAGAGGTGGAGATCATCTATGGAGACAATGCAATGATAGTGGGAGGAAGATTCCTTGGTGGAGGAAACCCTAATGAGTGGGACCCAAGGTGAGAGGGCTTCTATTTGTATAAAAGGAGGGCAAGGTAGCCATATGATCTTAGGTTATGGATTATTGATTTTGTGGTTTGAATGACTATTTTGATTTCTTCAACTGTTTAGTTGAGATTGTTGTGTTACTTAGTGAAAGGCATTCATGTTTAGGAATTCCTTCTCCTTTCTTGAGAGGCCTCTTAGGGGAGCTTGTACTATATTTCTCCACATCCAGGCTTGAGGCCAAGCTACCTCCTTCAGCTACAACGTAGTTTCTGTTTAGAGTTGGGTTATGTTGTAGGGTGTTGCAGTGGAGGTTTCACAACACCACTCCCAGAACTTATTTTTCAGAGCAGGAAGCTTTCTTTCCTTTGGAAGATCAATGAGGAAGCCTTTGGAGTAGATTTCAGATCTTAGCACTTGGCCAACACATTTTCTATCTCCTACAGTGCAATCCCTCTCCTTGACTGCGTTATTTTCAGTGAGAATTTGCAGTGAGGGTTTGCAGTGATTGTTAGAGGGTGAGATCTTCAGTGATTGGATAAGCCTTTCACCTGAAGGATCCATTGGATGAGATTCATTCATCATATGTTCTATCTATAGCCATCTTCATCCAGATCTTGAGTTGCAACTACTATTCAGTCCTAGGACTGCAACTCCGACATTTTTTCACTTTTGCATATTTCAGGAAATCCTTCCAGGATTGTCTTGAAATTGTGTTTGGGAGCTTATATCTTTGCTCCCAACATTGTATGAGCTGCATATTTCCATATCCATGTATTGAAATACTCCAGCAGCAGTTTTCTCTAATAAAACTGTGTTGTCATGGCCTTGGGCATTTTTTGTGTAGCAGACTACTTCATATTTCATGTACATGCTTTCTTGAGGCTAGTATTGCCTAACTTGAGTGATTATTTCCTCAAGGATTTGTATACATTAGCTTCTATGAGATTAATATGATGGCTATTTGGATCTTCTTACATTTTATGTGTTGATGTATCACTGCTCTTTCATTATTGTGTTCATGTATTTCTACATCCCCATTTTGGGATATTACAATGGCATCAGAGCATAGTCTTGGCTCAGCTTGTGGATCTCAGCCATTATGCTATCAGAAGAATAAGAAGAAGAAGGAAAAGATCAGAATATAGGAAAGAATGAGCTTTCTCTCATCATTTTTCAAATCTATGAAGAACCTCTCCAAGGAGGTGAAGCAAATGAAAGAAGAAAGTTGCAGTGAGACCTCTAGAGGGTTTCAAGAAGAGGAAAGACCATGTACTTCATATTATCAAAAGAAAGAACCAATTTTGTAGAAAGCTCCAAAGCATTACACCTTTCTCTTTCATTTTGATGGAGAAGACAAAAGGCATGGAGATGGAGGGCATTTGGAACATGAGATCCTGAGTGGATACCTTGCATAATACAACTCTCAACCTAGAGCTTTCAAGGAGACTCTTCCTTTTCCTCATTTTATTCAGCTGGAAGAAGAAAGGAGGTCCTGCAACAATAGGAGAATGAGGGGCAATATATTTCTATTGTCTACCTTTGATGGATCATCCACATGTACAGCAAAGGCTTGGGTTATGAAGCTAGATGCATTCTTCCTACTACATCCAGTGGTAGAAAGAGAGGCTGTTGATATTGCAGCGCTGCACCTTGAGGGCAAAGCAAGCACTTGGTGGTTCAGCCATTTGAGTCATGCAAGAGTGACTACTTTTGCAGATTTCACTCAAAGGGTGAGAAAAATATTTCACAAGGAGCTTACACCACCACTTGAGGAGACTTGTCCAAGCGTTGACACAGCTATGGAGGAGCAACCATCATCCTCTATAGTTGGGGAAGCAAACACACAGGAAGGAGGAACCCTTGTATCCATACAAGATGTTCCTAAGCTTCACCAAGGTATGCATGAATTTCCACCTTTTGTTATTTCAGCAAATCTTATGGAGGGATGTGGAAATATGCCTTTGTATAATCAAGGATCAATATATATTACTGATTTGGAGCAGCATACTTGCACTGCGTTGTGCAGCCTTGAGTTGTCAAAGGAAGGGATAAACAATCATCCTAATGATTCATTATTGAGTTGCACACAATGCTTTGGGTTGGGGTGTGGACTTGTGGAGGATAGGATGAACTTTTTCCTAAACAATCCAATACAGAACATTATGTTCAGCATTGAGCATGAGCATGAGACAAAAAATACACCTTTGAGGAGGAGGTTGACATCGTTGTCATTATGCAGCAGTGAGGAGTTGGGGGCCCATCTATCATTAGATAATTCTAATGACCATTACACTTGTATGAGATTGGATGAGCAGTTAATCAATGAGAGACACTTTATCTTTCATCATTGTGATGGATCTATTGGAATGAGCATTGTGCAGTCCTATGAGGAGGTTTTGCTTCCAGCACACTTGGTTCTTTGTGGATTCAAGAGGGTCATTGGTGTGGGATCTTCTCTAGGAGATCTCCAAGGGGTTTCATTTCAACATCCCTAGAAATGCAAAGGAAGAAATCTGATTTGGGACGATCACAGTCTTCATTGGAAGAGTGCCAAGGTAGAGCATGATGGAAGGCACCCACATTTGGATGAATGGGTGTGGATGGTGAGCAAGAGGTTGGAAAGCTACTTGCAAATCTATGAAATTGGGAAGCAGTAGGTTTGGCTGCGTTGGCTACTCTTGAAGGATTTTTGCCATCATGTGACGTGTCCTCTTTCAAAGGGTATGTGGGTAGAGAATGTTTAGCAGTGCACTTGCATCATATGGCAACAAAGAGTATGGATGCATTGTGTTGATATGACATTCTTCATATAAAACATTATGTTTTCACCACATGATTTGTATGATGGAGGTGTGAGGAGGCAGCAAAAACTATTGTTTCTTTGGTTTCTCTTGGGAGAGCATGGGCAGATTTTCTCCCATACTTTGCATGATGTTGTTTGAGTAGGATATGGCACTATCATGGTGCAAAGGGGCTACTCCTTAGCCTTGGATGATCAGGAGGTACTTCCACTTTGGAAGGAATTTCCTATATGTAGCAGCATTGTGGGAGATGTCTTTGACAATGGGCATGTCATAGAATGGAGCTATGAGTTGGCAGGAGCCTATTTACATAGGCAAACAACGTTGTCACTTGGGAGCTTGGGATTATTGATGGAGTGTCCCCATGATCACTTCACATATGATGCACTTGGTGGACAAGGAGGAGGTGAGAGTGAAAAAGTAGTGGATGGAAACATCTATTACAGAGATATGATCTTCTTAAATTGGGTTTCTAAGCATAAGAAGGAGGATCTTCATGCAGCACATGGTTCATTCCTCTTCAGGGGAGTATGTCATACCACTGTGGAGGACTTATTCATGGATCCATATATCATCTTACTTCTAGTACATGTTAAGAATTTTGTTTTTGCATTTATTGATTATCTAACACAGTATTTTCACACTCTTACCATTTATATTCAGTGCATTGCTCCACAAGAGGGAAAGCTTCGCATTGGGCTCCATGGTCAAGGCCAAATTATATGATAGAGATAGCCATCTTTTGTGTGACCTTGGGCAAGGGTTATATTATTTCATGTAAGCTCAGTTGATGTACCAAGTCATTTACTATTCACTAGTAGATGTGATGACATACATGACTAGAAATTTGTCAAGAAACAACTTGCCATGTTATTTTCTGAAGCAGCAGTTAGGAAAATTGCACTGTGACCACTTGGGAAGTTGTTGGTACCTTTCAGCACTATATGAAACCTTCAAAAAATTTCTCATTTGGATGCCATATGGTGATCATGTCCTAATCATCATATATGGGATAGTTTTGGCTAGCATGATTCATAACATTGGGGAGGAGATCTTTGGAGATCTAGTCTTCTTCTTGCCACTTGAGGGAAATATTATTGCAGCCCAAGATCAAAAAATACTCTACACTCATCATAAGTGGAGAGGAGGACAACGTGGGGTAGGCTATTTTTTCTACCATGTTCAGATATTCAGCCCACCTACATTGCAGGAGACAAAGGTGGAGGAGAATTTGCATGAGTTACCATTCTAGAGCGTGGCTCATTTTGTATGGATGATAGCTTGGGGATGGAGGATCCACATGGGAATGATGATTCCCAATGCATTTTAGATCCCATACCTCAAAGGACCTCTAGAAAACGCCTTATTACCTCCTTGAGTACTCTACTTATTCATGATGATAGTTATTTAGCTAGCTTGCATGCTTGGGAGGGGCAATGTGGAGACTTATTGATGAGACATCATCTCATTCCTTGGAGGAGTTTATCATATGAGGATGCTACAGTAGGAGGAGGGGAGACTTCTCAGTTATATCCTTGCAGTTGCTTGAGGACAAGCAACATTTGGGAGGGGAGGACTGTAATATTCCAAAATTAGCATGCAGCTAATTGGAATATTGATTTTTTTTGTTTACACTTAGGAGATGAATAAATGGGTAAGAAGGCCCATACATTTCATAAATAGGAATAAAATCCCTTATGATGTGAAAAGGGATCATTATTATGGCTGGATTTCACACCCTCGTGTGTGAAAAGGGACATTTGCATGTGGACAAGGTCAAGTTTGACCAAGTCAACATCATTGGGATAAGAGGTGGAGATCATCTATGGAGACAACGCAGTGATAGTGGGAGGAAGATTCCTTGGTGGAGGAAACCCTAATGAGTGGGACCCAAGGTGAGAGGGCTTCCATTTTTATAAAAGGAGGGCAAGGCAGCCATATGATCTTAGGTTATGGATTATTGATTTTGTGGTTTGAATGACTATTGTGCTTTCTTCAACTATTTAGTTGAGATTGATGTGCTGCTTAGCACAAGGCATTCTTGTTTAGGAATTCCTTATCCTTTCTTAAGAGGCCTATTTATGGAGCTTTTACTCTATTTCTCCACATCTAGGCTTGAGGCCAAGCTACCTCCTTCAGTTATAGCGCAGTTTCTATTTAGAGTTGGGTTGTGTTGCAGGGTGTTGCAGTGGAGGTTTCACAACACCACTTCCAGAGCTTATTTTTCAGAGGAGGAAGATTTCTTTCCTTTGGGAGATCAGTGAGAAATCCTTTGAAGAAGATTTCAGATCTTGGCACTTGGCCAACACATTTTCTATCTCCTACAGTGTAGTCCCTCTCCTTGACTATGTTATTTTCAGTGAGCATTTGCAGTGAGGGTTTGCAGTGATTATTGGAGGGTGAGATCTTCAGTGATTGGATCATCCTTTCACCTGAAGGATCCATTGGATGAGATTCATTCATCACATGTTCTATCTATATTCATATTCATCCAAAGCTTGAGTTGCAACTTCTATTTAGTCTTAGGACTACAACTCCGACATTTTTGCACTTTTGCATATTTCAGGAAATCCTTCCAGGATTGTCTTGAAATTGTGTTTGGGAGCTTAGATATTTTCTCCCAACATTGTATGAGCTGAATATTTCCATATCCATGTATTGACATACTCCAGCAACATTTTTCTCTAATAAAACTGTGTTGTCATAGCCTTGGGCATTTTCTGTGTAGCAGTCTACTTCATATTTCATGTACATGCTTTCTTGAGGCTAGTATTGCCTAACTTGAGTGATTATTTCCTCAAGGATTTGTATACATTAGCTGCTATGAGATTAATATGATGGCTATTTGGATCTTCTTACATTTTATGTGTTGATATATCAATGCTCTTTCATTATTGTGTTCATGTATTGCTGCATCCCCATTTTGGGATATTACAGTGGTATCAGAGCACTGATACCACTGTAATATTCCAAAATTAGCATGCAGCTAATTGGAATATTGATTTTTGTTGTTTACACTTAGGAGATGAATAAATGGGTAAGGATGCCCATACATTTCAGAAATAGGAATAAAATCCCTTATGATGTGAAAAGGGATCATTATTGTGGTTGGATTTCACACCCTCATGTGTGAAAAGGGACATTTGCATGTGGACAAGGTCAAGTTTGACCAAGTCAACAACACTGGGATACGAGGTGGAGATCATCTATGGAGATAATGCAGTGATAGTGGGAGGAAGATTCCTTGGTGGAGGAAACCCTGATGAGTGGAACCCAAGGTGAGAGGGCTTCCATTTGTATAAAAGGAGGGAAAGGCAGCCATATGATCTTAGGTTATGGATTATTGATTTTGTGGTCTGAATGACTATTTTTCTTTCTTCAATTGTTTAGTTGAGATTGTTGTGCTGCTTAGAAAAAGGTATTCCTATTTAGGAATTCCTTCTCCTTTCTTGAGAGGCCTCTTGAAGGAGCTTGTACTTGATTTCTCCACATTCAGGCTTGAGGCCAAGCTACCTCCTTTAGCTACAGTGCAGTTTCTGTTTAGAGCTAGGTTGTGTTGCAGGGTGTTGCAATGGAAGGTTCAAAACACCACTTACAGTGCTTGTTTTCAGAGGAGGAAGCCTTCTTTCCTTTGGGAAATTAGTGAGGAATATTCTAGAGCATATTGTATATCTTGGCACTTTTCCAACATATTTCCTTTCTCCTACAGCGCAGTCCCTCTCCTTTACTGTGTTATTTCTATAACCATTTGCAGTGAAGGGTTGCAATGTTTATTTGGAGGGTGAGATCTTCAGTGTTAGGATCAGCCTTCACTTGGAAGATCCATTGGAGGAGGTATATTCATCTTGTGCATCATCTTCAGCCATCTCCATCCAGTTCTTGAGTTGCAACTGCTATTCAGTCCTAGGATTGCAACTCCGGCATTTTTTCCATTTTGTATATTTCAGGAAATCCTTTCCAAATTGTCTTGGAATTGTGTTTGGGGGTCTAGATATTCACTCCCAACATTGTATGAGCCCTATATTTTCATATTTTTGTATTGACACTTCCCAGCAGCAGTTATACTTAATAAAATTTCGTTGTCATAGCCCTGGGCATCATTTGTGTAGCAATGATCTTCATCTTTTATGTACATGTTCCTTTGAGGCTTGTTTGCCTAGCTTGAGTGATTATTTCCTCAAGGATTTGTATACATTTTCTGCTATGAGATTAATATAGTGGCTGTATTTTCTTCTCACATTTCATGAGTTGATTTATCACTGCTATTTCCAGTTTTATGTTCATGTATTGTTGCATCCCCATTTTGGGATATTACATATTATCAGTTAAGAATTAGGGTAGAGGACATCCCAAAGACATCATTTAAAATGTGTTTTAGGAATTATTAGTTTCTATATGTACCATTGTTGTGTTGACCAAATGTGTTAGTTATGTTAAAAAATATTATAAATGGGGTGTTTTCACAAGACCTTGACAAGTAAATGCAATTGTTTTTGGAAAAACCTTTTGTTATATTCAAGGACACCATAGGAACATGAAAAGGGTTTAATGCTAGTATTTTAGTGTCTTATAGAGTAAAATTTATATGCTAAACTGTGTAATTATTCTATATTTGAGTTAGAGATTCATTATTTGAATCACATCACTTTAGGAGAAGAAAATGCTGTATAGATGGTGGAGATAGAAACTATTGTATAATGGTTATTGAGTACAAATACACATGGAATACATAGTTTTATGTCCTTGTCAAGCTATGATAAGAGATTTGTAAAATTTCTATTGAAATATTATGAATTCTATCATAGACCTATAAGAGAAAAATAATAAATATCTATGAGGAAAGTAGTATGAACATGTCTTCAACAAGTATGAGTAGTTGTTGATGAAAATTACTTTATTGAAGATACAAATGACAGATTAGGACATTCTTATTCATATAGATTCTTGAAAAGAAGGATTAGGTGTAGTCCCAATTTAAGATGTTAGAGTGATAGAAAACTCTTCAACAACATTGAGAACTCTTGAAGATAAATGCATGGCTCATGTCTTAGAACTTGTTGTAGTAGTGCATGAACCAAGGATTTGGAGACAATACCTAGTTAGTAAAAATATTGGGACTAGAATAAAGAAAAATAAACTTTAGCATATATTTAGGATTGTTACATGTAATTTTTTCACCATGCCAATTGACCGTTAAAATCGATATTTCACCATCCAATTCATGTGTTCCAAATCGCTTCCTTGCAAGTCAACAACTTAATCATCTTGAAGAATGTAAGAATTTTGGGTTATAAGGAAAAAAAACTTCTTTTTAGTGAATTTTTCACTTTCCTATCCATTTTTTGCGCATGCGCAGTCCCTACCATTGGTACCTGCAAAAAAATGCGCTTTGTCTTCCACTATAGACCGTTCACATGACTAAAATAAGTAAAAATAAAAAAATTAATTCTAGAAGCCTCGTTGGGCGAATATATCCCAAATTAAAGCTTCAAGGTCATTCCTATTTGAGCCTAGCCCATCCCATCATGGAGATAATTCTCATTCTTCAAGGAACCCTAATCCCACCTTCAGTGGATCTCCTCCTTTTGATATGGATTTGAAACTTCATCCTCTTAGCCTATAAATAAACTACAAGCTAGAGGGTTGAAGAAGGTTGTTGAAGACAGACTTATGCTAGTCAAATTAGGCTTGAGAGCTTATCATCGAAGGAAAGGATTGTAGGCTTATGGGAGGAGCTTCACCTCATCAAGGAAAAGGTTGTGAGACTCCTCTATATTTCTGAATTAATACAATTGATATCTTTTTCTCACTTCATTATTTTATGGATTTTATGAATGATTTGTGTTATTTCTATTTTATGCATTGAAAAAGTGCTAGTTAGTAATCTCCTTAATCATTATTTTGAGTTATTAAATCATCTATGCTGCATATTCCATTGATCCTTTGGTTTCTATGTGTGCAAGTTTGTTTCAAGCATTGAAGTGTTACATCGAGCCATAGCGAGGATCTTCATCAAGCATGTCGTAATAAGGATGGATCTCATTTCTTATCCTTTATAGCTTTATGATTCAAGTAAAGATAGATTCATGGAAATATTAGTTTAAATGTCTACTTGTTATTAGGTTTTGTTGGAAATCCAGGGAGACCACTCTTGTCCGCAAGAGGGATTAGTCCAATATAAAAAACTAGTGACTCCACTGGGGAACATCTTGTTCTCTTCCTTTTCCTTGTTTTTTATTTTCGATCCCTTTTTGATAGCCTGATCTGAATATTTTCAAGATAGTCATCTTTTAGATTTTGTGATTTGTTTTCCTGAATTTTATTTTTTCCTTAAGTTTTCCTGTTCTACCCAGTTTCTGTCAGCAATAGAGTGCATATCTGCGCTATTTTTCTTTAGCAACAGAGTGAATATCTACACTAATTTTATTTAGCAACAGAGCACATGCGCAATGAACTTAACTCTTCAGCGACGCACATCTTGGGAATTTTTGAAAAAAATAGATTTTCATCTTATCAAAGTCAGAATTTTGGTTTTTAAAATATTTTTTACACTTTTCTTAACCATTAGCTAATATTTTTGAGTTTGTTTGGGTATCATAAAGAGATTGGTTGTTGTTTGATTATTGTCTCCTTGTATTTTTTCTTGAAAACATACAAGGTTTACTGATTACTATGCTTATTTGTGAGATATGTTTTAGTTTAATGAAAATAGGGTTTCTCAAAGTTTTAGTGTTTTTGTGATATTTGCTTCCTTTGTTGAATTCAAAACAAAAATAATTTCTTTTTCAGTACTGGAGTTGTTCATAGATACGTTATAGACATCATTGATTTAGTGGCATTGATTACAACAAACTCATTTCAATTTTTGATTGATTTCTTCATGCATTTTAAAAAGTTATGAGTGATTGTTTGAATTGTATCAAAGTGAAATTGGCATTTTTGGAAAAGAATGTTATGAGAATTTGAGTTTTTTCATTTTATTTGAAAATAAAGAAGACTCTTACTCTCCTGTAATTCGGAATTCATTGAATGAAAATATTACAATTTCATATTCGACTGCATTACAGTTTTTGAGACGGGTCAGAATATCATTAATTTCACATACATCACCTACAAAGTAAAAAAAACTTAATAACACAATGTTAATAAAATTTATTAGAATTTTTTACATTTTTAGGGCTATTTCCACCTACATAGATCAAGTTGTATGGATTTGGAATAGGGAAGTGAGTTAATTTTTGAAATATATAAACAAATAGTAGAATCTTGTGGTAGGGAGTAAATCCATTTATTGCAATGTTTCTTTGGGAAGCTCCTCTTGTAAGGGAGTCAAGCACGAGATCATATCTAACCTAGTGGAGTGATATACCACACTTAATTGGTTATAGTAGAGTGGTTTACACACATTAATAATGGTTTCAAAAGGTACTTGGGAGTCACTTGGAGTAAACCTCAGATTACCCATGTTGAGGAACTTTCAAGGGGATTGAGATTTGTTACTCTACTCTTGCGTGTATTTCTGATATGTGACTGTCCCCCCAAGTTGAATTGTTGTAAGTGGTAACCTTAGAGACCATAGTCTTAGGGATATTTCCCAAGGTGACGGTGGAGGGAAAGTCTCTTTTGTACCTAGAACAGACGTTCACTAGACTTAATTGGACCTTTTTGCAAGGTAATCTTCACTCGAGATGGCATAAATGGAGTTACTTGCACCAGATCATGTTCATTAAGCAGGTTTTTATTGTAATTGGTTCCATTCACTCTATCTACATATACTTTTCACCTTGATTTCTGTGATGTTGGATTTCATCACCAACTAGTGATTTCGCTCTGAAAAGGATGTTTGTGTGGTTTGACTCTTATATTTGTTAACATGTGTTCTTTTTTTATTTTTACTTTTTAGAGGACTTAGGTGTGATTCTTTGATATTGTTTGGATTCTTAATTGAAATTCATTGTGGTTGACTTACTGAGACATTCGCGTAGAATGTAGGGTAAACTCCATGAGTATACACCAAGTCAATTAGAAAAAATTAAAGTTGAAAGTTCAAAATCAATGGGATCTAAGAATAAATTGAATCAACCTCAAAGATTTGAAACAGACTTAGTGCAATATGAACCAGTAGTTACCGAAGTCGTTAGACCAGAATTTGATATTGGAGAAGCTTCAAATACACAACTAACTGAACCAGAAATTTATGAACCTGAGTTTTATATTTATGAACCTGAGTCTCCTTCACATGTTATAGCCCCTACTCTTGCTCCACATTCTCCTAAATTAAAACTTATCATTACTAATAGTCTACCTTTTGGTCTCATTAATGTCGAAGATACTACTGAAGACAAGGAAGAAGAACCTCTCAGTACTCCATTTTTTACTGGTGAAAAAATAGTTTCTCCAGACCTTATCTTTGCTTCTTTTTAACCAGATCCTTGGTATTTCACACCTTTGAAATATTTATTTCAATTTTTCCATGTTACCATGCTCCTTATTACTTTGTGGCCGAATTCAGTATGTCAGGAATGATTTTTGGAAGTATTCCCACTGATACATCCATGTTTTCAAGCTCTCTAGAATCGTTATTATATGGTGGTCTGTTAGTTCCTCCTAGTTATCAGTCAGGAGCTTCTACTTCATCTCAAATTTCTACTATGTCAGCTAATATATCTACTTCTATTTCCCAAATTTTGACGTCATAATAGTATATTAATATGCTTTTCAATGGTGTAGATCATCCTCAAGTCAACCCAACAGGTGACTATAATCGACCTAGGGGGAAACCACGTCCACTTGGAGGAAAATGTTTTGTTGGATCATATCCTACAGTTGGAGGTTGGCCTTTTAATGGAAATTATCAAAACTATGGTCAGATACCTTAATTTGGTTTATATCAATCTATTGTGTCACAACCCTTAGTTGGTATTCCTTATCTAGGGATGAATACCATTTGGAACCCTTCATTTTTCCTACAACCTTTGCAATTTTCTCCACAAGTACCGATATATCAACCTATTCAGCAAATAAATGTTCAAGGAATTCAGATACAAGTCCAGCAACATGTTTAGGGGATTCCTCAGGTGAATCCACAAACACTTGTTCAACAACCAAGTCAACAATCGAGTCTAAGTAGTCCACATACTCCTATCCAATCCATCGTACAAAAAAATTTCGGCATCCAATTTCATGTTCACCTCAAACCCCCATTCCAGGAGTATCTCAAAATATTTTTCCAATTACCCCTCAAGTATTGGTGCATCAAACTACTCAAACTTTCCCTCAGACATTTGTCTATCAAGTTGGTCCTATGATCCAGTCTATACCTCAAATTCCTATGGGGAAACTTAGTATAGGAACCATGCAAACACTGTATCAAGGCCAACCTTTTAAGAACCAATTATTTCAAGGTCAACCTTCTTACATTCAATTATTTCAAGGGAAACCTTTACAAATCCAACCCTTTAAGGGGTCGTATTACTTGGGACAAATGGGCCAAAATCCTCCTTTCCAGATTCAACCATACCCTGGTCATACTTATCAAATTTTGCCTCAACCGTAGCTTGGTATGGCTCACCCTGGTTATCCTAGAGAAATGAAAATCCTAACCACATAGGCTAACCTAAGATATCCTAGATATCCTCCTTTAGCTACTAGACTTATCTCGCAGGGTTATCAATTTTCACAACAGGATCCCAACCGATAGTTACTGCTCATTGCAATTTTAGATTTATTGGATTTATCTCGACTAACAAACGATCCTATTTACTATTTCCCATTTTGGCCCATAATTCCTACTAATTTTCTCAATGAAATTCCGAAGTTTGAAGGAAAATGAGGAGAAGACCCATAAAACCATGTCATGATACATCATCTTTGGTGCGCGTCAAATTCACTATTCGATGATTCCATTAGATTGTGCATTTTCCAATGAACTTTACCAGTTCATCAACTAAATGGAACATTGAGTTACCATGAGCCTACTTTCATAACTTCAAATCCTTAGCCACTACTGTCTTAACACATTTACAATTATAGATACATTATGATAATGGTGGCGAACTCTTGACTTCTTTGAAAAAATCCTCGTCTACTCACATTTTTTATCATATACATGAATGGAGACATAGATGTCATATAGTTAAGGTTTTTATTCCAAATCAGATTTTGGCTTAATGGTTTACAAAATCATTGCTTCTATTCATTATTGAATTTGTGGCTAAGGGAGGTGTTGTAATTGAAGAGCATGTAATTGCTCATGCCCAATATCTAGAACTTTTTTACACACAGTATGGCACTTTGAATGATAAAATTATGGAATTTCCTCACCCTGGTCAAATAACCTCAACTCCTATAGGGTCCCACATTTTTTATGGTGTGATTGGTTCTGTTAGCCATTACTCTAAGAGTTAGAAGAAAAATTCCAAAACTACTCATATTGTGACTTTACTAGATTCACCCAAAGAAACTCATTCTCCAAAAAATACTTCTGATATTAATGTCATAGATTCATCTATTGGAAAGAATAAATTGACCAGAGGTAAAAATAAAGGAAAAGGAAAAGAAAAACAAAATGCTTCTATAAAAGATAAATGAGAAAAAAATGAACCATCTGATGAAAAGAAAAAACCTTTTTATCCTTGTTTTATTTGTGATGAAGATCATTACACCAAGGAGTGCCCTCATCATGTTGAGGTTACAAAATTCATTAAAGGTTCACACACCCCTGTTGTTTTGAAGGATCCATTTCCTTCTCAAGACAATAAGATGGTTTCACACAACCCTTCTTCTTCTTCCACATCGGAGGATATCATGATGATGTCCTCACAAGTTATGTTAGCCACGAGATCTAAGGATTATGGATCTAAGGGTATTTTCATAAATGGAAATGATACTAGTTCACCTATTCAATATTCCACATCAATACCTCATCCTTCTGAACCATTACATATTGAAAAACACAATTTTGACATGGTGATTCGACCGCCTCCTAAGGGTGTTCTTCGAAATCAAAATTCAATCTTCATGCGCTACTCAAAATTACAACATTATTGAAGATATGGCTATGTAACCTTCAGCAATGTTAGCCCTTGAAGTGTTGCAAACCTATCCAGCACAAAGTAATATTTTCAGCAATAGGAGCTATTTATCTCTAAGATTCTAATCTCATTTCCTTTGATCTTGAGAGTCACGTACCTAGAATTTTTCATCAACTAGAATTTCAAACACCAATTTTTGTCAAAAATAAAAGATTATTTCATGCGGTAATTAATAAAGGATATTCTACATGTAGCATGTCTATTGCTTGTTGTAAAGCCTTGGGCTATCTAAACATCAATCAGTCTTCCACAACATTGAAAGCCTTTGATGGAAGAGGTTTTCATCCATATGGAATTCTAAATGATCTACCTATAGAATTATAGGGTAAGACGGTTGCAATTGAAGTTGAATTTTTTGATGCTTAGCTTGATTATAACCTTTTACTAGGTTGAAGTTAGTCCTATGCTATGTCGGCAGTGGTCTCGTCATTTTTTCATATGATTATGTTTCCCCATAAAGGAAAAATCGTAAAAGTAGACCAACTTTCTTACTATACTTCGAACCCTAATCTACAGGTAGTATTCTCTTTGTTGGAAAAACGGTTACTCCTTATGAAGATGTTGGGGTAGGTTTGCTTAAGGATTTGTGGCTCATGGGAGCCTTTTCACTTCCTCCACTAAATTTTCCTCATAATCTTGTCGAGTTTAATATGATTACATAAAGCATAATGCAATATTTGGATCTTTTGATTTTCCCTTCTGAATATGAATTGACCTCGTATGAAAATGAGATGCATTTTAGTCTATTTGAATCGGCTTATCAGGTATTCAAATCATTTTCCAACCCACCATCATACGAAATTGATCGAGTGAATGAGATAATTGATGGTTATTCTCATTTGTCATGATTAGTACCAATATCATTCCTTTATCCCTTTGATAATGAGTTCCCAACTCATGAAAGTATCATGGAAAACATGAATTTGGATGAAATGCCATAGGATGATTATCATCGTCATTCATCCTTTCTGCCTAGCCTTGATAAAATTAAGAATGATTTTTCATCTATGTTTTCATATGATATTTTGGATAGTCCTTAATTTCTTATGTCAATCCTTCGTTTGAATTCTAAAATGAATCTAGGAAACATATCTACAACTGTACCAATCAACATCTCAATTAAACCTAGAATTACCGAGAACATTCACATAAGTGCTTCATGCTCCCTTAATGAAATTTAGACGTATAAAGCCCTATTTTGGGAATTATGAGACATTATTTCTTGGTCCTATAAGGAAATTCCATGAATTTACCCTAGCATTGTAATTCAAGAAATAAATACTTACCTTCATATGAAACCTTTTAGACAGAGATTATGTCCAATGCATTAATCAAAACTTGATGCTATAAAAGCTAAAGTTGAAAAATTACTTAGAACATGTTTCATTTATCTTGTTCCCTTAACTCATTGGGTGTCCAATATTTTTGTAGTTAACAAGAAACAAGGGACAATTATAGTATGCGTTAACTATAGGGATATCGACAAATCTTGTCGAAAGGAAAATTATCCTACTCCTTATATCGATAAAATTGTTGAAGATTGTGTCAAAAATTATATTTTCTATTTTATGGACAAATTTTACAGATACAATCAAATAAACATACTCCATGTTCATCAGCAAAAAATTGTGTTCATTTTTCCATTGGGAACCTTTGCCTATTGGGAACTCCCTTTTGGATTGAAGAATTCTAGTACAATTTTTCAAAGGGAAATGTCATACGCATTTAATGATATCAAACATATTACAAAACCCTACTTGGATAAATTATCAGTTGACTCCCTGAGATGGAAATATCATCCGATGCATTTGAGAGAAATTTTCATTAGATTTAGGCATTACAATATTCATTTGAATACTCATAAATGTGATTTTTGCATAAAATCGAGTAGATTTTTGGGATTTTTCATGTCAAAGGAAGTAATCTGTGTCGATCTGCTTAAGGTAGAGGCTATTATTAATTTTCCTCCTCCTTCAAATCTCTACCAACTCCAAATTTTGCAAGGGAAAGAGAATTTTACATAGATTCATACCTAACTATGTTGATCTAACTTAAGGTTTTACTCGACTTTTGAAAATGAAATCCCATTTATCTCGGACGAGCTTGCTTAAAAATATTTGGATGCATTGAAAAACGCGTTAACCCATACACTGTTGTTGCATCTCCCTAATTATCATCAAGGTTACATTTTGTATTTAGCTACATCTGATGCCACCATTGGCATGGTGCTAGTTCAAGAAGAGAAAACTAATGATGAACATGTGATATATTATTTGAGTAGGAATATCACAAAAAATGAAATCAAATATCCACACGTGGAGAAATTGGCCTTTGAAATAGTTCAAGTTTTTCAACGTTTTCGTCACTATATACTCTTACGCAAAATAACCATGATCTATGATTGCAACCCTATGATTTAAATTCTTACCAGAACATTGCTAGGGGGTGAATACTCTAAATGGATAGTTATTCTACATGAGTTTGATTTGGAATTTGAAATATCTAACTGTAAGAAATCCTTGGTGTTTTTTGAGTTATTGTGTTACTTTCCCTATAATGAGAAAGAAATAGTGGCAGAGGATTCTCTTCCAAATGATCCCTCTTTCTTATCAATACTTTAGATCTGTTAGAAAATTATATATTGCAAAGAAATGGAACAAATAAAATATATATGCTGAAACAAAAACACAAGAAACACATAAAACTAGAGAGACATAGATATATGTGGGTCACCTAGTTTGGGCTACGTCCACCCCGAACAGCCAGTGCTTCCTTTCTATTATCCAATAAAAATGAAGAGACACAACCTACAGCAGATCCACTGTAATATCCTTTGTTCTCTCTCACAGTCTCCCTATATGTTTCTCACCCTGAGAATACACATACAATACACAGCTGCAATACAATAACCTCATACAAGTGAGGGGTTTCCTTCTAGGGAAAAAAACCCTAAACTAAGCATAACTTCTACCATTAGATCATCCGCCTAATGAATGGCCCAGATTGACTAGAAATTACTATACTTTTACAAGGCAATTTACATTTGTTTTTAGCTTCGGGGGTGTTGCCCCCGAAACACCCCGCCAAGGGGGGCTACATAAACTCACAGCTGCCCCCCCTGGACCCCCCAGGCAGCATAAAATTATGGGTGGCGTTGCCTCCCCATTAAGGTATAGGGGTCTAACATTGTGATACAAAATTAACAAGATAATCAGGCTCCACACCCAAAAAGATCCATGGTATGGAGATATAATTTTATATCTGCAAACTCATACTTTTTGGCCAGAATTGTTTCGAACTGATCGTCGTTGAATCCAGTACCAATCCCAACAATATACTATTGTTGGTGATACACTTTATCGTCGTGGTGATGATTCCATCTTTCGATGGTATTTGACACACAAGGAAGTTGAGAAGGTATTAAACAACTACCATTCTACATCTTGTGGTGTTCATATGTTAGGGTTTTCCACTACCTAAAATATATTGCATGTTGTTTATTTATGGCCCTCGATGTTTAAATATTGCATAACCACAGTTCAAAAGTGCCATAATTGCAAAGTTTACCATCGCAAGATGCATGCGCTTCCAGATCCTCTTCATCCAATAAAATGTTTTGGTCCATTTACTAAATGGGGCATTGATTTTGTTACATGTAACCCTCACTTGTGTGAGGGGCATGGGTATATTATTCTCACAGTACATTATTTTACAAAATGGGCCAAAGTGATTCCTACATATAAGAACGATGGTGAAACTACAACCATTTTCATATTAAATCACATAATTTCTAGGTTTAGAATCCCACAAGCTATCATTATGAACCATGGTAGCCACTTCAAAACTTTATGATGACCTAAATTTCTGCACAACTAGGCTTGTGCCATGACAGCTCTACCCCTTATTATCCGCAAGTGAATTACCAAGTAGAATTTGTCAACAACGTTTTGACCACTATGATCAAACAGATTGTTGGAATTCATAATGAAACTCACATATTATTATTTTTCAGCCTTTTGGGCATACCATACCTCTGCAAAAACATTAAATAACTTCACTCCCTTTCAACTTGCTTACAATTTTTGAGGTAGTTTTTTCAATTGAATGTGAAATTTTGTCATTGAAATTAGTCATTGAGTAGTTATTACCAACTACCTTTGTAGAGGAAGAGCATTTTTTATATTTATCATGACTAGATGATATGCTCTATGATGTTGCACTAGCTAGTGAGGCTCATAAGAAACGATTTAACGCTCAATTTGACTGCAACGTGAATCCTCGTTCATATTCGGAAGGTGACCCAGTCTTGATCTATGATCAAGTGAAAAATAAACTAAGTGCTGGTAAATCTGAACCCATGTGACATGGTCCTTAAATTTTAAAATGTGCAATTGCCAAAGGGTCCTATGAACTAGTTTATTATGATTATATTTCTTTGGGAGAGCCCAAGAATGGTCTCTACCTAAGGAAATATTATGCGTGATACATTTCATGAAGGTTTTTTGTACATTATTGTATCATATTTTTATGAGTTTGTGCATTAGGTTTTGCATCTCTTACTATTTTATTCTACTTCTCTTGCTTATTTTTTGTTTGATTTGCATATGTCGACGTTCCCTTAGACTTACATTGGCTATATTGATAGCGCTAGGCGTATTACTTAGAATCTCTCTTCCGTCGCTTTGGCTATCTACTTGCCCACTGATGAGTTAGTTTCTATTCATGGGATATGCCTTGGTATAAAAACGAATAATATAGCATAGTATAATGTAGTGATTTAACTCTTATCTTATTCCATTTCATTTGGAATTCATCATTTGATTGTTGGGTTAGATTCAAAAATCATGGTATTACATTTAAACAATGTCTATGCAGTAAGAAATTCAACAATGCTAAGAATGTTTTACAGGTTTGTCTCATGGAAATAAAATTTGATTACATTGAATATAAAAATATTCTGAGAAACCTAAACACATTAAATAATGCATTGGTGAATCATGTGTTAAATAGACATTTGAATTTTATTTTATTTTAAACAATATTCATCCAAATATTGAACAAGATAAACAGAAATGATAAGTAGTAGTCTCCATTAGGTAAAATAATATGTAAAAAGTGTGTTAGAAAAATTTAATCCAAAGACATTAGGCCTCGTGGCCTTTATTATCTAAACATGTTGATACCAAAAATAAAAACCTAGCCCTAAAAGGCTAGCAACTAAGCATGATGATGATCATGATAAAAGAATATAACAAGAGTTATGCATCGTAGAAAGCATCTTATCGACCCTAGCACTCATACTATGTGCCTCTAGTACCGCAAAGGAAAATCATCAAGTCTAGTATCTTGAATGTCTAGAGCCAACCTCTCCAAGTTATGCTCTAGCTTAGTCAAGGCATCTATTACATCAATATTAGGCAATGTAACAACTATTGGTTGATCTCCCCAACTTTCAAAGCTTCATACATTAGGGGAATTTTGAGGTCTAAAATGGGCCTCCTAAGGAAATTATAAAACAGTAGTGGAAACAATAAATTAATATTAGATTACATCATCAAATTTTAGAGGGAAAAAAGAAAAAAGTACTTTTTCAACTCGTATTTTGAACTTATCTCCCTACGGGTTTAATCAAATTTCAATCGAGAACACTCATTCGATGTGGAATTTGATTCCTCATCCAAAGAGTACCCATGTTGCAAACTTTTGATGGACCCTGCTACACGAAAAAAGATAAATATATGAAAAAATGTGATTGCAATCACGTTTTTTCATGTATTTCTCATTTTTCGTGTAGCAGGGTCCATCGAAAGTATGCAACATGGGTACTCCTTGGATGCGGAATTAAATTTTTCGTCCACTGAATACTCGTAGTCAAAATTTGAGTAAAATCTTAAGGAGATAAGTTGAAAATAAAATTTGAAAAATTAGTTTTATTATTTTATTATTTTTTAATCTTTTTTATTTTTTACCCCAAAAATGGTGACTCGTCCCCCATGGTTGATATCATCATTTTGAATCCTATTGGTTCTTATAAAGTTTATTTTGGTTGTAAATTTTTCTTAGGAGGTCAATTTTATACCTCAAAAGTTCTCTAATGGTCTTGCTGGTCTAGTTGGGCCAATATCTACATGACCAATTTGAATAATTAGCTTTGAATGTCAAAAGACAACAAATATTAAAAAAAAAAAAACATAAAAACCATCAAAATGAAATTTTTTTACCTAGGTCACCCCTTTGCATCCTTGTTGAGAGTGGGATATCTGGGTCACCTATGTAATCAATCCCTACATATGGAAAGTCTTCGATCATAATGATCTAACATTCTAGCCATCTAAAGAACTCATGGGTATATTTAACCATCAGGCCATCGCCTCCATGCTTAATCATCAACAAGACCCACAGAAGCATGTGAAGATCCCGAGGTCCTCCTATGTCTGATAAAAAATATTGTGGGGTCAGGAGTGGAATATGCTCTAGATCAAATTAAATCAATATAGAACCATACCCAGAGTTCTTGAGTTTCTTTTTTTCTCTAGTCAAATTTCCTTTCATGTTGGAAACTACCCCTTCGCACCAGTTGAAAATAGTGGGTTGTGAACATTCCATGGTGATATACATCTGAGCCTTTGTGGCCAAGTGAAGCATTACACTTCCACATAATTTGGTAACTATAAAGGTGATGGTTCTCAAAGGGAGCCGCTCAATGTTTTTGATGTCAATTCTTCCATGCTTGAGCTAAGACCCGTTAATACAATATTTCCCCAAATAAGTAGAAGTGGTTTCTCCACCTAGTATGTGTCCATACAAGGATATGTTTGTCCCTCTACGAGAGAGTTCAGTCAAAAAATAGATATCATCAACATCTATGGTGAGACGTTGATATCCTATCCCATGCAATGATCTTGGAAATCCCATGCCCTCACCATCCAAGTCGTGACATTTAGCAGAGCTTTCATGCCTGAATTATACAATATTTGTATAGGCCAAAATATCTTAGGGCCTGCAATGTCGTTGGACTGTTTAAAGCTTCGGAATCCTAGTTTCCATGCTCTCTCTCTCTCCACTCCATTATGAATGGTCAAAAGACTTGAAAATAACAATTATGGAAGGTTAGAAAAAAATGTGAATGATTTTGCACATTTTTGGGGTGTAATTCATATTTTTTGAAAAACCCTTGATGATTTCATGACTTCCTTTTATTAAAAAAGTGCATTTGTGTGGTTTCTCAGGAGAAAAACTGTGCATCTATGTAAAAAATAGTTGGTGTGCACGGCTTGGATGAAGGGAAACCAAACACATCTGGGGTGCAATTTAAAAATGAAATCATCCCCAAAAACTTGAATACATGGCTAAAATGAAAAATTAATCCAATGGAAATGAATATAATGAAGAGTTTTCTTACCTAGACAAGACAGTTCTCGATTTTGTCCACTGGTTTTCTCAGAATTAACTCCTCAAGTTTGTGGTAAAAACCTGTTTTTTGCTCTCAATTGGTTAAAAACTCAAATAGTAAAATTTATTTTATTTTTTGAACTTTTATAAGTTTTTAGGCCATTCAAATATTAATTTTTATGTCTTTGACCTTTTAAATTCTTTTTTTTTTATCATTTTTTCTATATTTTTTAGCAGGTGTGATAATTTTTGGGTTTAATGTGCATAAAATGGTTTATAACATAAAAATTGATCATTTTTATGATGAGCTAACTTTTATCAAATTTTCAGGCGCTCAAAAAATACAAAAAAACAAAATGCTGGATTTCTCCTTTAATCCCTTTTCAGACTCTCTAATCGTGAAAAGTTGGCCGAGTACTTGACTATTAAAACTCAAAAAATTAAATGAACAATCATCTATTCAATATAAGTTTACCCCTTTTTAGAACTGAATTAGATTATTTACAAAAAATTTATTCGTTGACTAATCATGGTCAATAGAGTTCTCTCCTACATAATTTTATTCTTTTTCAGGCTTGAGGGACCAAGTTTACGAAAAAATAACGTTATGGAGTTTACTTACTTTTTCTCCTAACTCCCTAAAATGTAAAAACACTGAGATTTACTTTCTATGGGCTCGCTGGAATTTTACATTGAAATAACAACATGAGTTTTCTTTTCATTTATTTTCAAACTATGCAAGCATTAAAATTTGGCATTGAGTTACCCATTCACTGGACTTGTAAAATCTAAAAAGTGTAGGACTCATCAATCATGGCTATAGAAATTATATAACTTATGTGTTATATGTCCAATATTCTCCTGATCTCACACTATTTTAACTTCATGCAAAATACAGAATCTATTCCACCATTGATCATTTGTAGAAATTAAATCAAGATTGCAATGCACACATGAAACAATAAAAATTCACACACATTAACACAGTTTTTTAACGGGAAAGCCTGAAGCTGAAAACCCCAACTATCTATATATAATATATGTCATAGATATCATGTAACAATCCTCATACAAAGCTGATCATATCAAGCTCTCCGTACAATACAATCGCTACACACTAATCAGGCCCGATCCTGCAAATCCATGCACCGATCTTTACCACCTGCTAGTCTGCCTCTACTGTGAAATCCCTGCTGAAGAATGGCTCTAAATGAACTCGAATTCACCAATATTTCATTGCACAATCATCATTGGCATCTCCACTGAGTGTTGGATGCAATCAATGCATCACTATAGTCACAACTGATAGTCACACTTGCTCTTTCACCTATCTCTCCATTGATCTCCACTGAAACTTCCATGCACTGTAGTTAACTGATGTATTCTTCAGTTGATTAATGATTTATTATTTAGTGAATTAGTTAACTAATTAATTCACACCACTCTCACTAGTGTATCAATCAGTTAGACTAGATACAACTAGCTCAGCTGAGTCTAACTGAGTTAAACTAAATACAACTCCACCAACTACTTCTCCAACTCCACCAAACTTTGTCACATGAGTTCTAACTGAATTCATCCATGCATTAGCTCCAGTAAACCCTCAGGAATAGCGTAATTCCTTCTACCAGCTGATGTGCCACATCTGTTCACTTAACTGAAGTGCTCCAAGAGAATAAGATAATGTTTAGATTCCAAATATTATTAAGAGCTAATAATATTCGACATATCTATTTTTAGACTGCTAATCTAAAAATAGACTCCGCCCAATATGTCTAAAAATAGAAGCCATCTACTTTTCCAACTTGACCAACCATCCACAAATAGCATCTTGCAACTCATGGAATATGATCGACATGTCTAAAAATAGACGACTTTGCGCCAAAAATAGCTTGCGAGCCCACTTAGTGAAGGCAACTCTTTTCACTAAGCTCATCATCTTGTTGAATCTCAACACTCCCTCTCAACAAGATAGGGATTATCTGCCACCCCGATCCTATCTCTATGGTATTCGAATTTGTTCCTGGTGAGCCCCTTTGTCAGAATATCTGCATCCTGATCCTCCGTAGGAATGTCAGAAAGCAGCATGATCTTTCGCTGCACACAATCTCTAATATGATGGTATCAGATGTCAATATGTTTAGATCTATCATGAAATACTGGATTAACCGAGAGTTTAATGCAACTCTGATTATCACAATATATCACAGTAGGATCTAAGTGAGAACCGAAAAAACCAACCATGATCTTCCTCATCCATATAGCCTCGCATGCAGCCAAACTTGTTGCCATGTACTCGGCCTCTGCTGAACTAAGTGCCGCGGATATTTGTTTCCTGTTGTACCAAGAAACTGTTGTACATCCGATACTAAAAAATCCCTCCAGATGTGCTCTTTCTGTCTGTTGGGATTCCTACCCAATCTGCATCCGTGAAGCCATGCGGCTTCACCTCATCCAACTGTCTATACCACAATCCATATCCAGATGTGTTGGGAAAAATACTGAGAGGGGGGGGGGGGGGGTGAATCAGTATTTAGAGCTAACTAAAAAAATTTTACTTTTTCTTTCTCTTAAACCCATACGCTACTTTATTGAACCCAACTCGCGTATACACACAGATATCCTTAAGAAAACTTGCGTATGTTCAAAGATATTATTATGCATTTAATTCTTTACTTAGATCATTGCATGATTAATTCATCAAATTTTTAGTAAGTAGTAAGCATGTGCAGAATAACAGAATAAACCATCACACATAAGCAACACCCATGAACGCCAGTATTTAAGGTGGAAACCCAATTCGAGAGAAAACCATCGCTGTTATCATCTCTGTCTCCAATATTTATTATAAAGAAAAATTCTTACAATTTTGTACAGGCGTAGACTCATACCAACACGTAGGCACCCACCTGCAGAAGGCTACAACCTTCTCTCGTTCTCCAGCCACTACTGGAAGGGAGCTCCAACCCCACACAGTCTCGTTTGACCTCTCACGGAAGGCTACTACCTGCTCTCATTTACCATTACCATTTGGAAGGGAGCTCCAACCCCCTCACTGAAGGCTTCGACCCTCAGCACCACCATGGACCACGTTTCATCAATTTTCATCTTCGAACCACTCACATTTAAGCTCAATCATACATCAAAATGAAACTTATAACCCCATCAATTCATTCATTGAATCATCAACCAATCAACCAACAACTTGATCTTTAATCAACATAATCAGCAGCATAATCAATATTCAAACAACCCAGATCTGTATGAATACATCATTAACAGATAGCAGTAAAACAAGAAAACAGATCAGGCATTTCATTCCACACACTTCAACAAAACCCTAGATTCCATATGCGCTTCTGCTAAAACGAACCTGCGTATATACGCGCTTTCGCTGAGATGAACATGCGTATAGATCTGTAACATTTCAGAACTATGCAGCTATTCAGAATAGATAACTCAGATCTCACCCTTTTCTTCAGCAAAGATTCGCTAGATCACAGATCTAAACATTCCATAAACATATCTAGAAAATACATAGTCATTTCAGATCTAGAGATCCCTCTTCATCATTTTCTTCATAGGTGCATTATTAATTCAGATCAATCAATAAACTGTTACCCAATCCATGCAGATATACTTCAGAGTGAAGTATTCATTAAACCCAGACCTATGCACACTTTTGCACTATGATCTTCTTCTCCTTATATAGATTTAGCCTTTGTCAATACCATGAGTCAAAACCACTCAACCGCCGATGGTATTCCTGGATGGGATCAAATAGATAACCCATCGCTCAATAATGTGGGCCAATACCATGGTCATGTCCCCTAGTTTTATAAATTTAGAGCGAAATAGGCATATGCTACTTGGTACGTACTTTTACGCGTACATACGCTACTTTTCCGTTACAAACCCGTGTATGCTTTGTGACATATATTATTCATCATTACTCTAGCACTTACTGGAATTTCATTCTTTGTTACTTCTGAGCTGCTCTCTAGATACATCAGATTTACATCATTAACAAATAGGTTGCTATCCAAAGACAACTCATCAATTCAGTTTCCATCAAGGACAACTTCATCAAGTAGGTTGCCATCAAGGACAACACATTGCATCATATTGCCAACAACCTCCCCCTTTGGACTTAATGGCAACCATGATGGTGTTTGATCACCATAACAGATAGATACATTGCTTATAACCATTATTCAAACACCATGATACTCTCCCCCTTTGACATCAAGGGAAAAGGGTGGATCAAAACCAAAAAAAGGTTTTTCTTCTCTTGTAGAAAGAAGAGCTTTGTAGATCTGATGTGCACTAAAGTTACCATGCTCCCCCTGAGTTCACGCTGAATCTTCAAACATATTTTTCAATGAAGTACATGACTCTATGACCTTTCCTATCACCAAGGACTCGTACTTACATCAATGATCCAACCAAGTGGATTTACATGTGTGACTCAAGTACCCAACCAAGTGGGTTTACACATTTTGACTCAACTACCCAACCAAGTGGGTTTACAAATTTGAAGAAGTCCTTACATGACTAAATATAACAATTTACATCATAGGTCTCAACATAACATTTTCATAAAATTACAAATATGACTTTTTATAACCAATACCAAAAAGACCTCAAGAGAGAGATCATATTTCAGAACCATCATAATGCCAACAATGCATTACTCTCAGCAAGGCTAATGCTCCCCTTGAAACTGTGCTCATGTCCTTGAGCTGACTCACTTTTTTTCTTATCAGAAAAACATACGCTTCTGTATCCAACGGAACTCACGTGTATACGCGGCTTTAGTTCATGCAACCCACGTATGAAAAGTGAAATACTAAAAATTTCACAGCTCCATTTTCTCCTAGATTTATACATTCTGTACCTGTCTTCTATTGTCACATTAGATGCACTGTTAGAAATAAAAACAACTAGAATTACCAAACCAACCATGGGAATCACCATATATTTCTCCCCTTGTGATGATACATTACTGATTCCTATAATGTATCTCACATCACTCCTGTAGTCTTTATGAGAAGTAAGCTTTAGAAGCAGAAGACTGCAGTAGGATTATTATCCCCTACATTTTTTACCGGTCCTCCTTTTTCTAGCTTTGCTTGAAATTTCTTATTGTGTGCTGGAAATTATCCAATTTCTCAGATCTATTCATCCTGCATTCTTTTTCTACATGTCCATACTTGTTACAAGCATAACATCTTTCTGTGTAGAATCTGTTTGTTTGTGACTGAAACAATCTGCTTCTGCAGTTGGCTTTTGCATCATCTTCATTTTCTGCCGTACACGATTTCTAAGATATCTTCTTTCCTTGAGTAGCCCTCTTCTTTTGCTTCCTTCCCTTTGTGAAATTATCATCATCCATGGTAGATGCCATGAGCACTTGCAGATCTTGGTCAGAATCTTCTTCATCCTCATTTGACACTTCATCATTATCTTCATTTGTATAATAACTCTTTCCCTTTTCAAATTGTTTCCCTTTATCATGAGTTTCTTCATAAGGACATTTAGCAGCATAATGACCAACTCTTCCACAAGCAAAACACTTGAAAGGAAGCTTACCTCTAAATCTTCCAGTACCTGGTTGGAGTCTTCTCACAAAATTTGCTTCTTCTTCTTCTGATATATAACTTGATTCCTTGACAACTTCCTTTTCTTTTCCTTTTGCACATGCCTTAAAGGCAACTTCTCTGATTTGAGAGGGACCTCCTTTTCTCATTTCAAAAGAAGTCAAGATACCATGTAGTTGAACAATAGTAAGAGTTTGCAGATCTTTCTTTTCTTCAATAGCTGATACTTTTGACTCAAATTTTGAAGTCAAATATCTTAAGACTTTTTCCACCAGAGTAGTATCAGTTATGATTTCACCCAAATTTCTCATACAATTTACAATATCATCTAGACGTAAAAAGAAACTGGCAATACTCTCATCACTATGCATCCTTAAATTTTCATATTCAATTTTGAGAGTTTGGAGTTTTTCACTTTTTACCTTTGTATCTCCTTCATAGCTTTGAATGATTTTGTCCCATATTACTTTTGCAGAATTTAGCTGCATCACTTTAACAAATTCTAATTCAGAAATGCTTCCTAATAAAACATTGACTGCTTTGGCATTGATTTCATATTTCTTCCTTTCCGCTGCATCAGTAGGAATAATTGCCGGATACTGATAACCTTCTTCCACGATTGCCCATACTTCTGCACCAAGAATTTGCAAATATGATTTTGTTCGTATCTTCTAGAATAACAGATTACTTCCATTGAATAGAGGTGGCCTTATAGAAAATACTCCTTCATGACTTCCCATTGCGACAAATCTCCTTCAAGCGATCAAGCTTCTACAGAAGGACCTGCTCCGATAGAAATTGTCGGTGTGTCTCCCTGGGGTGAATCGATGTTATTTGTGAGAATTTTTACTTTTTCTTTCTCTTAAACCCATACACTACTTTACTAAACCCAACTCGCGTATACACGCGGATATCCTTAAGAAAACTTGTGTATGTTCAGAGATCTTATTATGCATTTAATTATTTACTTAGATCATTGCATCATTCATTCATCAGATGTTTAGTAAGTAGTAAGCATGTGTAGAATAACAGAATAAACCATCACACATAAGCAACACACATGAACACCAATATTTAAGGTGGAAACCCAATTTGGGAGAAAACCACTACTTCTGTCGTCTCTGTCTTCAATATTTATTATAAAGAAAACTTCTTACAATTTTGTACTGGCGCAGACTCATACCAGCACGCAGGCACCCACCTGCAGAAGGCTGCAACCTTCTCTCGTTCTCCAAACACTACAGGAAGGGAGCTCCAACCCCCTGATCTCGTTTACTAGCCTCTCCTGGAAGGGAGCTACTACCCCCTGCTCTCGTTTACCAGCCTCTCCTAGAAGGGAGCTACTACTCCCTGCTCTCGTTTACCAGCCTCTCCTAGAAGGGAGCTACTGCCCCCTGCTCTCGTTTACCATATACCACTGGAAGGGAGCTACAACCCCCTCACTGAAGGCTTCGACCCTCAGCACCACTGTAGACCACGTTTCATCAATTTTCATACTGGACCCACTCCACACATTTAATCTTAATCATACATCAAACTGAAACTTATAACCCCATCAATTCATTCATTGAATCATCAACCAATCAACCAACAACTTGATCTTTAATCAACATAATCAGCAGCATAATCAATATTCAAACAACCTAGATCTGTATGAATACATCATTGAAAGATAGCAGTAAAACAGTAAAATAGATTAGACATTTCATTCCACACACTTCAACAAAACCCTAGATTCCATACGCGCTTTTGCTGAAACGAACCTGCTTATGTATGCGCTTTTGCTGAGATGAACATGTGTATAGATCTGTAACATTTCAGAACTATGCAACTATTCAAAATAGATAACTCAGATCTCACCCTTTTCTTCAGCAAAGATTTTCTAGATCATAGATCTAAACATTCCATAAACAGATCTAGAAAATACATAGTCATTTCAGATCTAGAGATCCCTCTTCATCATTTTCTTCATAGGTGCATTATTAATTCAGATCAATCAATAAAATATTACCCATTCCATGCAGATATACTTCAGAGTGAAGTATTCATTAAACCCAAACCTATGCACACTTTTGCACTATGATCTTCTTCTCCTTATATAGATTTAGCCTTTGTCAATACCATGAGTCAAAACCACTCAACCACTGATGGTATTCCTAGATGGGATCAAATAGATAATCCAGCGCTCGATACTATGGGATAATACCATGGTCATGTCCCCTATTTTTATAAATTTAGAGCGAAAATAGGCATACGCTACTTGGTACGTACTTTTACGCGTACATACGCTACTTTTCCGTTACAAACTCGTGTATGCTTTGTGACATATCTTATTCATCATTACTCTGGCACTTACTGGAATTTATTTCTTTGTTACTTCTGATTTTTTCTATAGATACATCAGATTTACATCATTAACAAATAGGTTTCTATCCAAAGACAACTCATCAAGTCAATTTCCATCAAGGAAAACTTCATCAAGTAGGTTGCCATCAAGGACAACACATTGCATCATATTGCCAACAAGATGTGCCCCTGACATACCTCAAGACATGCTTGCCTACCTTCCAAAAGAGCTTGGTAGGCTTAACCATCGCTTGTGAAAGCTGGTTCATGACATAGCATATGTCCAGTTGTGTATTGACTAAATACATGAGCGAACCAACCAACTGTCGATAAACAATGGCAACCACTAGCTCTGCCGATGTAGCATCCTCTTTCCTCCAATCACCAAGAAGAGGAGTGTCGATAGGCTTGTAGCCTTGCATGTGAAACTTCTCCAGTATCTCCCAGGCATACTTTCCTGTAGACATAAACATTCCACCCTTTTGCTACCAAATTTCCAATCGCAGGAAATAATGAAGGAGGCCCAAGTCCTTCATCTCGAACTCCTTTACAAGATCTGCCTGGCATGAGTGTATCAATAGTTCATCACCCGTTAGTATTAAATCATCTACATAAAGCACAATGATCAAAATCTTACCCTCCACCACAATCTGGTATAGGTTAGGATCCACCTCACTCTTGGCGAAACCAAGTCTGGTGAAATAACTGTCTATCTGTGTGTACCAAGCACGAGGTGCTTGTTTCAACCCATACAACGCTCTTTTGAGCCTGCACACATGCGACTCGCTGCTGAAGATTTTGAATCCTTTAGGATGCTCAATGTAAACCTCCTCCTCAATGACTCCGTTGAGGAACGCAGTCTTCACATCCATCTGATGAATGTGCCAACCCATTTGCGCTGAGAGAGCAAGGATGGTCCGTATGGAAGAATACCTTGCGACAGGTGCAAAGGTTTCTTCATAGTCGATCCCCTTGATTTGTGAGAAGCCCCAGGAAACAAATATTGCCTTATACTTCTCGATGCTCCTGTCAGCAGCTTGCTTCACTTTGTATATCCATCTCGAACCTACCACTGATTTCCCTTCCAGCCTTGGGACAATCTCCCATGCACTGTTTCTGACAATCTAATCACACTCTTCCACCATGGCATCTAACCATGAGGGATCCTCCATAGCTTCCTTGAAAGAGGATGGTTCTGTCACAATACGCTTGCTCATCAGAGCCATGTATCTAGTAAATCGATTGGGTGACTGTGACTGTCTGCGTTGTGATGTAGGTGCTCCTACATTCTGTGTTGTATCAAGATTCAGTCGCTCAGCTTCTATAGTGCGCTTTCGCCCTCTGATATTTGGCGCTGCATGAGTGGTTTCTTCCACTCCATGAACCTCCTCTTGTGGCTGATCCACATCCTGAGGCTCATATTTAGGAACAAGTAGCTCCTCATCTGCATGCAAGTGTAGCTCCCTCTAAAACGACAACTTCATGGCTTTCTCCTCATGAAATTTGATATCCCGTCGCACCACAGTCATCCAATTGTCTGGAAAATACACATGATAATTGTGGGGTGTTTCTTTGTACCCCAAAAATATCCCAACCTCTGCGGTCAGCTCCAGCTTCTTCCTTGCATCCTTTGTCACATGAATGTAAAAAGGTGAGCCAAAAATCTTCAAATGAGAAATATCAAGCTTCTTACCAGAAAATGCCTCTTCGGGTGTACTCATGCCAAGTAATCTATGAGGACAATGGTTTTTCATATAAACCGCAGCGTTGCATGCCTCAGCCCACAAGTGTATGGGAAGGCCCTGATCATGCAACATCGCCCGTGCAACATCCACGATTGTTCTGTTCTTTCTCTCCGCGACCCCATTTTGATGTGGGTTATGAAGCGCTATGAGTTGTCTTCAAATTCCTTCTTTGCTACAGAAGTCTTTGAATTCGCCAGAGATGTATTCACCACCATTATCGCTCCTTAGAGCTTTCACCTACTTCCCTGACTCTTTCTCAACCAGCGCCTTGAACTCACAAAAATTTGAGTATGTATCGCTCTTCTTCTGCATGAAGAAGATCCAGCACTTACGAGAAAATTCATCAAAAAATATCACATAATACCTGTGCTTTGCTATTGAAGCAACTGAGAAAGGTCCACACACGTCTGTGTGAATTATCTCAAGGATCGTCGTGGTGCGACTATCCTTCTCATGAAAAGGGGTCTTCACAAATTTTCCCAAAGTACATCCCTTGCACTGATCTGACTGCGTAAGTGTACCTTTGGGAAGCCCGGTAGAAATCTGCTGCAAAATTTTCAAAGTGCCATGGTGAAAATGGCCCAATCTCCTGTGCCACAATTCACCCTCATCCCGGCTCACCACTCCTTCTGCTTTGCCTACCATTGTTGCGCAGCCATCTACCTGCAATTGATAAAGATTCTTAACTTGAATCCCTATCCTCCTGGTTTGACCAGTTGTTTTATGCCGAAGGAAAGCCTTTACCTCATTGAAAACAACATCATAACCCTTGTCTTCCAACATCACCACAGAGATTAGATTCTTCTTCAATCCTGGAACATGCATTACATCCTTCAAGATGAAAGGTTTACCTAACTCCCTCTCAAAGGAAATGGTCTCGATACCAGTCGCACTGTATCTACCATCATCGCCCATCTTGATGTGCACTCCAAGATCATTTTCATCCAAATCACTAAACAAATATTTGTCTTTGGTCATATGAAAAGATGCACCACTGTCAAGAAACCATAGAGATACTATCACACTTGAAACCAAGCATGCGATCAATGAAAAATCCAGCTCAAACTACGAGGCTAAGGCCTCTCCAGCTGCAGATCCAATAGCCTGCTTATTTTTCTTCTTTTTTGGATAGTTAGTGGCATAATGTCCATGCTGGTGACATTGAAATCACTTCACCTTAGATAAGTCCTACTTCTTGCCTTTCGCACCGGATTGAGAAGGATTTTTCTTCCCCTTCCCTTTCCTTGCTTTGGCAGCCAAAGCGCAATTTTCTTCATCTTCATTCTTTGATGAAGATCCATCCCTGGTACCCCGCCTTATCTCCTCTTGCACATGATCCGACCAAAGTCGCTCCCATCCTGGCAGTTTCTCCCATCCATTGACAAAGTCCTCGTAGCTATGCCAACTCTTTGAAATCCCAAGGAGAGCCAAGCTCACCAAGTCTTCTTCATTAACAGTAACCCCCACATTTCCTAGCTCGTCCTTGCAGTGGACAAACTTTGTGAGGCATTTTGGTATACTTTCGCCTTTCTCCATTTTTATTTTCCTGAGCTTGTCTTTAAGCGCCAACTTCCTCTGGTCGCTTATGCTTTGGAACAAGTTTGTCAAAGCCTTCCACATTAATAATGGAGTGGCTTTACCGTGAAGGCTGGACACAATGTGATCCTTCACACCTTCCAATAGAATCCTTCGACATTTTTCTACCTTCTTTTTCCATGCATCAAGTGCGGCTGCATCACTAGAAGCAGGCTTCGAAATATCAGTATCTATGAACTCCTTCAACCCATTATCATCTAGAAATGCCTCCATCCTATCCTTCCATGCAATATAATTCAAGCTGCCATAAAGGGCATACTCCAATCGAAATCCGTTGAAATACATTTCAATGAATGCTCAACTTCGACACCAAGAAAACATTGCAGCAAATTCGAATTCCACCAACACAAAACTCAACCGCTTCAATAATTGCAATCTACTCCAATGATCAACTACTCTAATACCATGTATAAATTACATAACTTATGTGTTATATGTCCAAGATTCTCCTAATCTCGCACTATTTTAACTTCATGCAAAATACAGAATCTATTCCACCATTGATCATTTGCGGAAATTAAATCAAGATTGCAATGCACACATGAAACAATAAAAATTCACACACATTAACACAGTTTTTTAACGGGAAATCCTGAAGCTGAAAACCCCAAATATATTTATATAATATATTTCATAGAGATCATGTAACAATCCTCATACAACGCTGATCATATCAAGCTCTCAGTACAATACAATCGCTACACACTAATCAGGCCCGATCTTGCAAATCCATGCACTGATCTTTACCACCTACTAGCCTGCCTCTACTACGCAATCCCTGCTGAATATGGCTCTGAATGAACTCAAATTCACCAATATTGCACTGCGCAATCCTCATTGGCATCTCCACTAAGTGTTGGATGCAATCAATGCATCACTATAGTCATAACTGATAGTCACACTTTCTCTTTCACCTATCTCTCCACTGGTCTCCACTAAAACTGCCATGCACTGTAGTTAACTGATGTATTCTTCAGTTTATTAATGAGTTATTATTTAGTGAATTAATTAAATAATTAATTCACACCACTCTCACTAGTGTATCAATCAGTTAGACTAGATACAACTAGCTCAACCGAAGTCTAACTGTAGTTAAACTGAACACAACTCCATTAACTGTCTCATCAACTCCACCAAACTTTGTCACATGAGTTCTAACTGCAGTCAACCATGCAATAGCTCCACTAAACCCTAGGAATAGCGTAATTCCTTCCGTTAGCTACATGTTCCACATCTGTGACTCAAACTGAAGTGCTCCAAGAGGATAAGATAATGTTTAGAGTCCAAATATTATTAAGAGCTAATAATATTCGACATATCTATTTTTAGACTGGCAATCTAAAAATAGATTCCGCCTAATATGTCTAAAAATAGAATTCCATCTATTTTTCCAACTTGACCAACCATCCACAAATAGAATCCTGCAACTCATAGAATATGATCGACATGTCTAAAAATAGACATAGTCTAAAAATAGACTTTGCGCCAAAAATAGCCTGCGGGCCCACTTAGTGAAGGCGACTCTTTTCACTAAGCTCACATCTTGTTGAATCTCAACAATGGAAAGACCAAACCACTCCTTCATAGGGTTCATTAAAAATACTTCGAAGGACTCATCTGAAGGATGAGATTATAGGACAAGAAAATGTTATTCTCCTCATGCTTCAAAAAAATAAAGAGGTGCTTGCAGTAATGGTGGGGGGAAATTGGGAAAAAAATTTCATTTTTGTATTTCATTTATGGCATTATTTCTCTATTAAACATGACACTCCATCACACACGTGTCTGGGTTTGGAAATCCATTTTCCTCACAATTAATTGAACCTCACTGAAAGTCTTCAGCTATTTTTGGGTATTATCGTTGAGTCAAATACTTCCAAGTCTAAGTGTCGTGTTGTTGATATGATCAAGAGAAGTCCAAAATAATTTCAAATTAATTTTCAAGATGTAGCCTTCAATTGCATCGGTCATCCCTGAGTCAGTCCTTGCAAATATTTCTTCAAAACTTGACATGAGTTTCATGTCGTAGACCCTCCTCTGGAAAATCGCTTTCTATCGAATTTAGATCGTTATCTAGGAATTTGATCTAGAAAACCTCTTCAGTACCTTGAGGCATGCATGCTTTAATGGTAGGTTTCTTGCAGTCAATGATAGGTTCTCATCATTGAGCTTTGATCGAACAATTCTATGAGTTTTTGCCTTCAAGACATATTTTCACAATCCATATATTGTATTAGGAGTACCTTTAGAACCATTTTCATTAATGGTTTTTTATCTCACACTTGTTAATGGTTCACTTAATTTATCGGTAATAAAATGGTCTCTACCATGTTCGACTTCAAGAAATTTATTCGCATGGTTAAATTCCTACTATGGATGAATGGAGATGGAGATTAAGACCCTGGATCTAGTTTCATCCATCCAGGCTACAAGGAGTTTTATATTTGTAATTGTATAGACTAAATGATATTTGATGGTTTCATCCATACTATGTCTACTATTGACATGATTCTTAGTGTATTCCATACTATTTCATCGAGTTATGTTTACTCTAAGTATGGGAATTCCTACCTTAGTGATGATTATATATTTCATTGTAATCCTTGATTGATTTTTGCACGTCTCCAACCATGCTATATGATCCAACCTTTGGCATGATAAAGCACTTCAGTCCAAAAATAAATTTTCTAACTTCACACTTTAGGGAGCAATATGTTACATGTCATTTTTTCACCATGAAAACTGACTGTTAAAATGGATCTTCAGCCATCCAATTCATATGATCTAAAGCACTCCCTTGCAATTCAACAACTTAATCACTTTGAAGAAAGCAAGAATTCTATATTGTAAGGCCAAAACCGTTATTTTTAGTGACTTGCATTCTTTCCTAACCAGTTTTTGTGCATGCACAGTTCCTACCATTAGTACCCACACAGAACTATAGTTTGTCTTCCAATATAGACCGTGTACATGACTCAACAAAAAGTAAAAACAAAAACTGAATTATAGAATTCTTGTTGGGCGAATATATCCCAACTGAAAGCTTCAAGGTCATGCCTATTAGAGTGTAGCCCCTGCCATCATGGAGGTAACTCTCATTCTTCAAGGAATCCTAATCCCACATTTAGTGAATCTCATCCTTTTTATATGGATCTGAAACCTTCTCCTATTGGCCTATAAATCAACTACAGGCTAGAAGGTTAAAGGAGGCTACTGAAGATAGAATTATGTTGGTCAAATTAGGATTGAGAGCTTCTAATCCAAGGAAAGGATTGTATACTTATGGGAGGAGATTCACCTCATAAAGGAAAAGGTTGTGAAAATCTTCTATATTTTTTTATTAATACAACCAATCTCTTTTTCTCGCTAAATTTTTTTATGAATCTGATGAATGATTTGTTTTATTTCTATGTTATCAATTGAAACGGTGCTGGTTACTAATCTCCTTAATAATAAGTTTGAGTTATTGAATCATCTATGTTTCATAATCCTTTGATCCTTTGGTTTCTATGTGTGTAGGTATGTTTCAAGCATTGAAGAGTTGCATCGAGGCATAGCGAGGATCTTCGTCAATCATGTCGTAATAAGGTATGGATCTCATTTCCTCTCCTTTCTATTTTTTTATTCAAGAAAATATAGACTTAGGAAAAGAGTAGTTTGAATGTATGTTTGTTACTAGGTTTTGTTGGAAATCTAGGAAGATCGCTCTTATCTGCAAGAAAAATGAATCTAATATAATAGGGAGAAATAATTTGAATTCCAGATAGAAAAGATGGTTGAAATTATTGAGTTTTAATGTGATTTGAAAATAAAATATATTAAAGTTATAATAAATAAACTATTATATTGGTTAAGTAGAGGAGCTCAAATCTTCTCAATGATACTTTTAAATATGAAACATAGAGGAAAGATGTTAAAAATTTAGTAAAATTATTCATGGTATGTAAACGTAAAGACAAAATTAGAAAACGAAGTAATTAAAAATACCCTACGTGAGTGATATATTTTAAATAATTATTTATTATTGGTATTTTAAATAGGTTAGTGATATATTTTAAATATTTTAAATAAGTCCTCATCATATTACATTACCATCATCTTTAGACTATATGCATGATGTTGATAACTTTCCTTCGTTGGACCATTATATTTTAGATCCCTAAAATGTTTTTTATTGGAGGATTTCATAGATGTCACACTAGGATGCCATGGGGATTAACTAATCCAAATAATATACTATACCAGGCAACTTGACAACTTTAGCATCACTTGGTTAACCAAGAAAAAATATCCTAGGATAGCTATAATCCAACTCAAATATTAGAGAGAAGGGCACTAAAATGTGTCATTAGATTCCTTACTTAATTCATATGTTTTAGAAAAGGTAACCTAAAGAGTAGACTTATCTAGTTCCCATTGGATTTGAAGTACAAGAATAAAATTTAGTTGTGACAAAAAAAAAATTACCCTAGAATTTACAAGATAAAAATAGAGAAATGAGAATAATATACCACTCTTTAGGATATCATTCTAAAATACCAATTCAAATTCACTTGTATTACATTACTTTCCTTTATTACAAATAATTAACACTATGTTGAGATGGTAGTAATGCACACTATGTTGAGGTTCCTTACTTCATGCATATGTAAGCTAAAATAAGATCCCTCTTAGTTTAAATTAACTAGCCTAGGAATGGAGTTATTTAGTAAAAAATGGGTTTAGCGCCTTAAATAAGCTAGGTAACCAAAATTAGAATGAAAAACCAAGTAATCATAAGAAGGCAAGTGAAGTGCACTTTTACTCCTAGAATATAGGTTTAACCCCTCCTCCAAAAATCACTTACTTTTACAAAATAAGAAATTACCAATGGTTGTTTATTAGATAATTCTTTTGGAAATTAATGTCATTTTCAAATGCTATTACATATTATTCAGGTGAGGGAAAATTATGAATGTAACTATAAACTTTAGAAATACAACTAGTTTCCAATAATGGGACTAATGTCTAATGGATAATTTGCATCCATGAATAGGAAGGGTACTTTAGGATAATTATGAATTTTTCTAGTAAAAGGAAGAGGATAATGATAAGGTTAATGATTAAGGATAATATATAGGGAAATTTGAAAGGCCAATGGATAAATCCATTTTAGTGTGTTATGACTCCATGCCCTTTGTCACTATCACATGCCATACTAAATGGTGGAACCTACTAAAAATGTACTTGATAAAAGAAGAAATACTATAAATATAGTCCTCTTTATCACTATAAAAATGTCAAAAATTTTGCACATACACCAAAAACCCCTCTATTCCGTAATTAAGATATGAAAAATAAATTATTATTGATAATTTTTATCCATGTTAGGTACTCATATACAAAAAAAACTTATGGAAAACACAAGATGTCAAACGTGAGGTGAACTTGGAAAACATAGTGGGAAGATAACTCCCTCTAAAATGTAATGCATACTATGTCTTCCATGAAAAAGGATGGTGTTGTTGATCAACAAACCCATCATGTATCTGTCCTTAGATATTTCATGTCCAATCATGTGAGAATCCCTTTCTTATAGGTTGAGCCTTGTTGTTTCTCACAAGAGCACTATGTATGCATGGAATACCAAATACCTTAAATCTTATTCTATATACCTTGGTAGTATCACTGCTAGGTAAATAGCTTCCTAGAAAGCATGATGCTCCATTAATCGCTTCTGATCTATATCACAATATTCTAATAATGGAATTCTATATAATGTTGTAAAATATCATCTAAATAGTGTGTAAAAACATCTCAAATATATTTCTCAAGAGAAGACAAAGAAGCGATAGTAAGTTTGTTCTAGAGTTGATGCTAGGGGCCTTTCTCAAAATTATTATCAGATCTTTCACAAATTCCTTCTTGAGTGTGGTTTAGAATAGAAACATAATATAATTTAGGAATGAAATGGGGAATGAATACAACTTGGAATGGTGATACAGCTCACTAGCTTTGCATGTGGAACCTTATATCATCTCATAAATTTTCATTGAATCCAAAGTGAACTCAACTCAATCACACATTATGTATTTAATTAGGTATATATATATAGGAGATTCATGGAAATCCCTAGAATATGTGACACACTATGAAACCTTCCATAGTAAAGGTCCACTCTTACTTCTCCACACACTCTCATAAGAGTATTTTCTCCCATTAATGTAGGAGGTTTAGCACAAGATAGTAAGGAAAAACATAAGATTTGATGTATGCATATTATTATAGGAACTTTAGTTTAAAATATGTATATTAGATGATGAAGAAATAGCAATCAAAATATGACCCTTACCTTCATCTTATGGTGGTACTAGTATTTCATGTTTTTATTTGTTTTTAGTCTGATTTATAATTGAACACCTTAAATGAGTTTTCTAAATATCAAGAGTGAGCCTCATATAACTATAGTATGTTAATAAAAAAATTATATTTATAATTTTAAAATTAAATAAAATAAAATATATCATATATATTAACTATGGTTATAGATATGTCTTTTTGGAATGGGTCTCTCATAATTTTATTTTAATTATCAATAATTATTAAGTGTAGGGAAGGGATTTAACCTCCATATAATATTTTAGAATACTCTTAGTAGTAGTCGTAGATTAAAGGTGGAGATTAATTTCAAAAGTAGTTATGTCATTTTTTCCATTTTAATTTATTTGATTAATTAAAAAATCTCGTATGAACATGATTTATAGTTTTTTTGGACACGTGGTATAAGTAAGTCATGGTATTGGAGCATGGTATTGTAACAAAGTCTAAAAAAAATCTGTGCGAATCTCTATCATTGTTAATATTGTTGCAACTTATATATATATATATATATGAAACTCATATATTAATTTTAGTTTTTTTGTGCCTATCAACATTTACCAACTATTTAATCTAAAAATATGAGATAATTTTATTTTTAAATTAATTCATGGTTATTTTCAAATTTTCATTATGATTAGATACCTATCAATGTTTACCAACCATTTCATCTATATAGATGAGCTAATTTTATCTTTAAATTAGTTCATGGTTATTTTTAATTTTTCATTATGATTCGATGATCTATTAACACTTAGCAATAAGAAGATTTTAACACAATAATATTCTTAGTGCATACTTTCTCAATCCCTTTTTTAACTAAATGAGGATATCTCTCTAAGTTCTCTTTTCCCCAATATTTTACATTTTTCATGAAATTTTATTTTAATATAATGCTACTTACAATTAGGTTGTTTAACAATTTTGGATTTACAAAAATTATCTTATTATTAGGTAGATAGGTGTGTCTATTTTGGAATAAGGATTCCAAATTTTAATTTCATTATCAATAATTATGTCTTAGGTCAATAGGTGTGTCTATTTTGGAACATGGATTCCATTTTTTAATTTCATTAGCAATAATTATTAACTGATGATAGGGATTTAACCTTCTATAATATTTTTAGTAGTAGTCAAATATCAAAGGTTGAGACAGTAATTATGTGCTTTCTACGCTTTTAATTAAATTGATTAATTAAAAAAATGTCATATAAACAAATTCCATGTGATATCAATAATGGTTTTTTGTGCATGTGATATGGATAAGTCATGATATTTTCCCATGGTATTGTAACAATGCATATTTATAGGTTACAAATATCCATTGTAAAGTGAGGGTGAATATCCATGGTTAAGAATATTCTTAAATGTATATATGTTTAACTTATATAGTAATTATTTTCAGTAATAATAGTAATAATGATAATAATTTAAATAAAGTTTTAATTTAGTTAACGTTTATGATTTTTTTAATCATGGTAATGTGATATGTGTCATGATGTAAGTGTTTTGATACTAATAATGGATTAATGACTATGCAACCATTTCAGTTATATTGTTGTCCTAGATTTATAATTATTTTAAATTTATAAAACATATCAATAGAAAGAAGTCGTTATTCAATAACTTTTTTTTATGGGATAATCTACCACAACCATATAAATTAAATGGATGGTAAATATCTATAGGCATCATTTATAATAAGCATCACAATTTTTGTTTTTCGACTTCCACTTTTTTAAATAGCTAAAATGATATGTATGTGCCCCCTCTCTTTCTCATTCAACCTACTCATATTAATAAAGGTATTAGTTTTAACCAAGTATAAGGATTGGTAGGTGTCTGAAATGTTCCTTGTCTTCCAAACCAACCCTCAATGAGAAAAATATGTTTGGAAAAATACCTTTGGTATGTGAGTCTTATGGTTTGTTCTATAGTGTGTCTAAACCCTTAATGAAAGAGGAGACGCCTTGGATACTCTAAGTTATAACTTTTTATTTCTTATTTTTAATAATCAAATTATTTTTGTATATTTACATGTTTTATATAAATAGAAAGAAAATTCTTTATACAAATAACATAAAAGATATAAAAAAATTTGGCATAAAAATTAGTCAAATATCAATTTTTGTTGTTTAAAATGGGTTTTTTACTACATATATGAATTCATCATAAAACCTTTATGGCACTCGGATTATGGAGAGTTCGCAACTCCAACATGTAATTCCAAAAAATCCCTTTTATATTATAAGAAAATTAGATCAGAAAATATGCCCAAAAACTTCTAACAGATAGATCATGGCAAAAGCTTTTCAACAAAGAAATTCATGTATCATTTATGTATTCATCTATTTGCAATATTGGTTAGGTTTTGTTATAACACTTTTTTTTTTTTTTTTTGGTTCAAAATTAAAGATATATATTTTTTATAAACCATGTTTTTAAAGGAATAAAAATATTTGAGGTTTTATTTGATAAGTGTTAATTATCCACAAAAAAATAGATTAAAGTGTATATGCGCTATGTAATTTTTTCCAAAACTAGGTAATGCAATAAAATTCATCGAACATTACTTCTTAACATTTAAACGTTTATTTGAGTTATCCATACGGGTTAACATATGTTTTAACAAATCACTCATATTTGACCTCATATCAATACCTTGATCAATAATTGCAGAACAAGTGAGGTACATTTAGGCTTTATGTAGGATGTATCTTCCACTACTTACAACCAAGAAAAATATAGGATGTATGTAGGACGTATCTTTAACTACTGACAACCAAGAAAACAACAATCCATATACCAATGATTCTATGAAACCACTATGTCTTCCTCTTTGGAAGAAATAATGAATAAGTGTGCCATATAGAAATGAACATAAGATTCTAAAACCAAGGTGGCTGCAAAAACACCACCTTTTATGAAATTTGAAATATGAAGCAACTGCAAAATTAAATGATTTTTTAATCCAAAATGGCATTTTTGCAAGAATTTTGATGTTAGGGAATTCATGAATCCTTTAACACTAGTAAATAATATACAAAGGATAACCACCAGGGAAGTGACTGCTTTGATATTAGAGGTTTCTTAATGGCATGAAAAATAGAAAGAGTTCATGTATGTCTTGGCTGAAAAGCTCCCATATCACCTCACCAATGATGATATACTCCTAATTTTCTCTTTGTAATGCTTTTTAGTGTTTGAAGATATTCATTTATAGTTTTCTAAACTTTCTAATATCAAACAATTTTTAAGTATTCATAATTTAAAAAAAATAACACTCCTTGCATAAGATCCCTTTTTCTTATATATTAAAAAAAAAAAATACCTTCATACACAAAATTGGCATGAAAAGATATACAAGAATTTGAATTCATGTTATTTATCATGCTAAAGCATAGAAAGAAACTTTTTAATGCCTCCTCCCACATTTACCCACTTTCACTAGCTTGCCTGGGGTAAACATAAGCTAAGGGTCATTATGATAAGACTCCACCTACTATATGACCTTAAGGAAATGGAGTCGAAAACTTAAGACCTTACTAACTTCCCTCACGTGCCACAGGACCTCCAGGAGTAACCCAACCCCTCCGGGTATCCAAACCCTAAGACAACCCACTTTTTCCTTGACCTTGTGCCCCAGTTGCTCCCATGCCAAGGCCTCCATGTGACTATGTGTTCCCAGCCACACTCACAATCTTGCATCCATGAGACTATGGAATTTTCTGCTCAGTTCTATGCCAACGAATGTGAATTATGTGCCACTTTTTCATGACCAATACTCAGGTATCTACCCTAAACACAGTGAAGCTTTCATATTTCATAAATGAAATAGAAAAAATGCTTGTAAATCAAACTTTACTATCCCCAATCGGGACTGACATTTTAACAAACACTTGGTAGATATGCAATCTATAGGTCATGAATATAATTCTAAACATGAGGGACTAAAAAATTATATTAGTTTTAACAAGAAAGGTCACTGCCTTCTCACATTAGTTGTCATAACACCAATTAGGTCTTTCACTCATTATTCATTTAGAATGAGTGAAAACATGAAAAGAGCCATGACTAAGATATGTCATAAAACCATGCTTATAACCAGCGTATAACTAGATGAATAACAATAAGAGAACAACCATTAAAGCCAAATAATAACCAATAGATTTCCTCATCAAAAACATTAGAAACTTATATTTTATTAAACATAGGTAAATATCGATTGGGTTCAGGACTTCCACGTTCCACTTGATCATAGATTGACTAAACCAACTCTTTAATTCAACCAATCACCCATTGTGCCATATTCCAAGCATAAATGTGGGATCTCATGGAATAAACCAATATGAAGAAATCCAAGGGAATTTAGAGTTTAAAGACCTCCACCCTCTCCATAACGTGATCTCACTCAATTGGTGTCGAGATCACAAAACCAAATTGAGCTTGGATGCCTCGGAATTTCTTCACCAATACCTTGAGGAATTTTCCCGTCTCCACCCTAAGACTTTACCATGTATCTTGCCATTACCAGTCAAGGGATTCCTAGTCCTTTGGGAATTTTCCTAAGACCACCTCACCTAGATCCAAAATCTTCCAGTAATCCAAACCTTAAAACCGAGAACAAACCCATCACACCATGGCTATCTGGAAATGGAAATTGTAGGCTAAAATCAATTTTAGAAACTTGGAAAAAAGCACAAAAATAAAAACAAAATAACCAAATACCAACATGCACATATCATGCATGTCAAAACCAGCTAGAAAATCCTACAGGCAACCTGTTGCCTGAAATTATTCCTACTGAAGCTGCTTGATCCTTTCTTTCCTTTGCTTTCCTTGTCCTTTTTATTTTTCTTTCCTTTCCTTTACTTTTCCTTTCATTTCCTTGATTTCTTTCTTTCTCCTCTTGGTGCTATTCTCGTCTCTGAGACTAATTCTAAAACTGAGTTGACAAAAAGCTACCAAATGATTCTTTGAGGCCTTTTTATTAATGAGGCCTCTAATTTCTTCAATTTTCCATTATTTTCCTTCATTTTCCTCACATGAAATATGTTACCTTTCACCTTCTTTTTCTCCTAATTTCCATTATTTTCATAAATAATGTGCCAAAAATACTCTTTTTTCTTTCCAAATCCTTAACCATTGCCTTTGTAAAATTCCCTTAGCCACAAACACAACAAGTGATTCCCACTAGGATATTTTGCGCAACATTTAGCTTGGAATAAGTGCCCCTTTTTGTGGTCTTATTTTACCTTTATTAACTTTTATTACATGAAATTTTAATTTGGGGTTGTTACAAAACCCTCCCCCTTAGGGGAACATCGTATTTGATGTTAGACCACACCTATACCAAGAAAAAATATTGAAAATAAAAAATGTACTTTCTATGGAACTTTATAACCCAACTCATTGCAGTATTTACAATAAAAACCTGCTCAAAAGAAAAAATATAATGTAGAACATGACAATATGACAACCATAACATAGCTCATTACGGTATTTACAATAACAACCATATATAAATATGTGCAAATACAATAACTCATTTTCCTTCATCGAAAAACAATGAAGGATACATAGCCTGCATCTGATCATTCATCTACCATGTAGATTCATCGGGCCTAAAGTGCTTCCATTGTACTTTAACCTACTTGAGTGCTCTATTCTAGAGCACTAGATGTTTTCGCTGCAATATTCATTGAGGTTTTGTTTGGAATTCTCCTTCTTTATCCACCTACAATATAAACCAATCAATAACACGATCAACATCATTTGCATATATTTTAAGCAATGAAACATGAAAAACATCATGGAATTTCACTTTCGGAGGCAGTACAAGTATGTAGTCCACTGGTCCAATCGTCTTAAGGATCTCAAAAGACCCACCATACCGTGATGCCAACTTGGCACATGATCTGATCCTCAAGGATCTCTTCTTGGACTTGATGCTCAAATACACATTCTCCTCAACATGAAACTCCTTAAATGAGTTGTGTTGGTCTGCATAACTTTTCTACCTTTCCTTTGTTTCCTTTAGATTCTTATTTACAGCCTACATTTCATGTTCCATGTCTACCAACATGTCTGGTCCAATAAGTAGAATGTTAACTAGATCACTCCAGTTGATGGGATTGTTACAACTCCGCCCATACAGTGTCTCAAATGGACTCATCCTCAGTGACTCCTAATAACCATTGTTGTATGTAAACTTGACCAATGGAAGGTACTCCTCCCATTTTATTTGTTGATGCATGACATACATATTGGGTATATCCTCCAGTATCCTGTTGACCCTCTTTGTATGTCCATTTTCTTATGGATGATAATTTGTGTTGAAGGCCAACTTTGTCCCCAATCCTGTGAAAAACTCCTTCCAAAACTTGGAAGTGAACTTGGCATCCTTGTCTGATACAAGCTTCTTCGAAACACCTTACAATATCACGATCTCCTTGATGAAGACATGTGCTACCTCACTAGATGAATAAGTAGTATTTACTTGAATGAAGTGAGCTACCTTGATCAACCTGTCTACCACAACCATGATAGAATCATGTTGCCTCAATGTTATTGGAAGACATGTAATGAAATCCATGGTAATTACCTCCCATTTCCAATTTAGAATCATAATAGGCTAAGGAAACCCACATGGATTCTTACACTCCTCTTTGAACCGTTGACAGTTCAAACATCTCACTACAAAATATGCCACTTCCTTATCTAGATTCGACCAATAGTAGAACTTCTTCAATGTTGTCAATGTCTTCTGATATCCTGGGTCACCTAAATATGGTTAATTTACATTAAAATCCTTCAAGGTAAGCTTCTTGAGTTCACTCTCATCTGACACATAGATCCTGTCCCTAAATCTCACCAAGAAATCTGTTGTGAGAAGGAATTCCATGAGTCCTAATGACCGGTACCCTATTGTAACATGTGCATAAGTTCCTTGTACCTATGATCTTATTGTCTTGCCTATAAGATTTGATACAGTAAATATTTCCCATATGAGGTCATTGTTGCAACATTGTTCACCTGTACTTTCCTTCTAAGAGAATATAAAAACATGTTCTCATTTCCTTTAATGTACCCGATCTCAAAATCAAACTCACTAAGGGTAGCAAACTATCTAGCTTTTCTGGCTTTTAAATTCGGCTAATCAAATAGATACCTCAACCCACTGTGATCACTCACCAACACAAACCTTCTACCAAGAATATAATGTCTCAATGTCTTCAAAGAATAAGTATTGGATGCCAACTCAAGATCATGACTCACATAGTTCTACTCGTGCTCATTCAGTTTCTTAAACTCACATCATATCACCTACCCATCCTGCATAAGGAATCCACCAAGTCCTCTCTTGCAAGCATATGTACATACTACGAACTATTTATCTACACATGCAATATTTAACATTGGATAATTTGTCAAAAACTTCTTCAATTTCTCAAAATTGGCTGCACACTCCTCATTCCATTCAAACTTATCATTAGGATATGCAGTGTGTGACAAGTTCCTAATGAACCTCTTGTATTAACATGCTAACCCCATGAATGATCTGACTTCCCCCACATTTCTAGGAGTTTCCCACTCCATGATAGCCTTTATCTTCTCTGGATCTATTGCTATGTCATTCTTAGAAACAACATGTCCTAATTAGTGTACTTATGTATGAAATAAATTGCAATTTCTAAGCTTAGCATATAACTGATTCTCTATTAGCAATCTCAACACTGCTACTAAATTCTCATCATGCTCTTCTTAATTATTAAAATATAGCAAGATGCCATCGATGAATACAATGACAAACTTTTTCAGATAAGGAAGCAACACACTATTCATCATACACATAAAATTAGTTATAGCATTAGTCAAACTGAATGGAACTACAAAAAACTCACAATGCCCAAACCTGGTCCTGAAGGAAATCTTGTAGATTTCCTCTTCTTTGATGTGTACCTGATGGTATCCTGGCTACATATCTATATTTTATAACAATGTTTCTCCCTTCAACTGATCAAACAAGTCATCAATCCTCGGCAAAGGGGTACCTGTTCTTGATCGCCACCTTTTTCAACTTCCTATAATTTATGCACAATATAAGAGTATCATCCCTCTTCTTCATGAACAACGCTAGTGCACCCCAAAGTGATACACTTGGCCCAATTTATCCCTTATCAAGCATTTCCTTCAATTGCAACTTTAGGTCTACTAAATCAAGAGTGCTCATCCTGTAAGGTGCCTTTGATGTTGGTGCTTCCTGTGGTACCAACTCAATAGAAAAGTCTACTTCACTGTGCAGAGAAAACTATGGAATATTTTTTGGAAACACATCCTGAAACTGCTACAATATAGGGTACCTCTTGATGATTATTGCATCCTCAACATCCTTACCCCTGTCGCTGGAAATATGAAATGCAAACATCACACACCCTTTTCTATAATTGTGCTTAGCCTGGATATTTGTGACCATCCTCAATGATTTAGGATTCTTATTTCTTTGCAAGATTCTCTTCTCTCCATTATCATCCAGCCAGACAATATCCTCCTCATAGAAATCTACTTTGGTCCTTTGAAGATATAACCAGTCCATACCCAAAAGAATATTATACGATCCCAATGGCAGTACATTCAAATGTGTTTTTGTAGGCATACCATTCAACGCAAATGCATAAGATCTTACCCAATGATGAACTTTCTTCATCGTACCTATAGACTCTACATGCACTTCTTTTCTCTAGCAACACTTATCCACTAGGTTAGGATTAACATAACTATAATTATATCCAGGATCAATCAAAATAGAAATAACTTCATCACAAATCTTACCTTCCATCTCAATGATAGATCCATGGGGATATGCTTTCCTATTGTTCATAACTGCATATATCCAAGGAATACTATGACCAACATCCCCAAATATTTGCACCTCCTAAGCATTATAGATATGAGGCCTACATCCCTAGTACAATGGAAAATCCTTCTTATGATGGTCTTCGCCATATATCCAACATTGCAACGGTGCTCTATTATCACCTCAAGTCTGTTACTCTCTAGGTTGTGACACACGTCCCTTATCAACTGCATTGAACTTCTTCTAAGGAGAAAAATTTTATTTCTCTCTTGCATCTTGAGTTATTCTCGACTCCAATTTCCATTTAGCTTTTACTTTCTCACTTCCTTTAAAGTCACCTTTAAGCTCAATTTGTGCTTTGACTGCTCATAAAAATGCTTCAATTTTTGGATGGTTTCCCCCAACTATATAGGCTCATCAAACTCAATATGGTATTTATAAGTTTCTAGAAATACGTTGATGAATTTATGAATCTTAGCCTTCTCCTCCTTGAGATATGGCACATACCTCAACAACTCCAAGAAGATGCTAGTGTACTCACCATCTGTCATAGAACCCATATGTAGCTAATAAAACTCCTTAGCTCTATCATCGTAGTACCTCTCCGATAGGTACTTATTCTTGAATATCCCCTCAAAATCATTCCAGATAAATTCTTCCTCCCGAATTCCCTTGACATTCTTCCCATCTTCCCACCAGATATTTTATTTCCCTTTAAGACTGAATATGGCTATCTTGGCTTTCATATTCTCTAAATAGATATGCAATATGAATAATTTATTCATTCCAAGAAACCATGCCTATGCATCTGATGGCTTATTCATCTCTCTATCAAAAATAGGAGGCTTCACTTTCTTGAAATCCTAAGGTAAATAATCCCTCCTCATACAAGGATGTTGATAGTAATGTTTGTGATGATTTCTCATACATGAGGAACTACGTTGATGCCCATACATATTAGTTCTCCTGTCAAGTGTATGTAGTGATATTACACATCTAACTATGTCCCCTTTATCCATATTGTATCCATACCGATATCTGCTACCATAGGTTCCATTAGTTTTCTATTTCTACTCTTGGTTGATCCACATTTCCCCTTGTTTATGAAACTCTGAAAAGCTCTAAAGGATTGTTGCATTAACCTCTACCTCCTTCTATTGAGCCCTTTCAAGTCGTTCTTGAGCCTCAACCAACCTATCATTGTCTGCTTTGAAACTTTTTATATTTTCCCTCAAGATCCTCAATGTATCTTCTATACCAGGAGAATACTCTTCTCCTTGTTGCCCAACTAATCTGTAGGAAGTGTCACGGGAATCATAGTCTACCACTTTACTTTTCATATTGGATTCTCTTCTTCCTACAAGTGCACCATTTCAAATAAACAAAATATATACCAAAATCAAATCCCTACCTTAGTGATGTTCATGGGAGGCTTATCTCATCTACAAGATCATTCCGCACTAGCATGTACATGTATAACCATAAGCATATACATATAATAACATAACAAAATAACAACATATGCCATCATGAATTGCCATACCAATTGTATAACATGACCCCATGCATGAAAAAAAAAACCTTGACAACATCATACTTTACCCAGGGATAGTGAAACCATGATTGAATACCACCCTATGGTATCAAATACAACCTATAGAGAATGAAACTTGCTCTGATACCACCCTATAACACCTCCTCTGATATTTACTAAATTTCATCGGCTTTCCTGGGGTAAATATGAGTTGAGGGTCACTATGATAAGACTCAACCTCCTATGTGACCTTAAGAAAATAGATTTGACAACTTAAGACCTTATTTACTTCCCTCAGGTGCCACAAGACTTCTAGGCATAACCTAACCCCTCCAAGTGTCCAACCCCTAATACAACTCACTTTTTCCCTAACCTAGAGCCCTAGTCAGTCCCTTGTGGGGCCCTCCATGTGATTATGGGTTCCCAATCACACTCACAAGCCTACATCCATGTGACTATGAACTTTTCTGCTTAGTTTATGCCAGTGACTCCAAATTATGTGCCACTTTTTCAAGGCCAAGACTCATGTCTCTGCCCAGAACTCGGTGAAACTTCCATAGTTGATAAATGACATAGAAACAATGCTTGTAAATAAAAAATTGAAACCAGTACTTAACTTGACCATCTCAAACTGGGATTGACATTCTATCAAACACGTGGTAGATATGAAACCTATAGGTCATGAATGCAATTCTAAACACGAGCGACTGGAAACTTATATGATTTTTATAAATGACACTTCCTTCTCACATTAGTTTCCATAACACCAATTAGGTATTGCATTCATTACTCATTCAGTTATGAGTGAAAACATGAAAATATCCATGAATAAGACCTATCATAAAACCATTCTTATAACCAACATATAACTAGATGAAAAAAAATAAGAGAACATCCATTAAAGCCACACAATAACTAGTACATTTCCTCATCAAAAGAAATATAAACTTAGCTTTTATTAAACGTAGGAAAATATCGACCTAGTTTCGGACTTCCACATTCCACCTAATCATAGATTGGCTGAACCAACTCTTTCTTTCAGGAAATAACCCCCATGCCATATTCCAAGCATGAATGTGGGATATCATGGGATAAAAAAATCCAAAGACAACCAAGTGAATCTATAGGTTAAACCACCTCCACCCTCTCCATACCATGATCTCACCCAACTAGTGTCGATATCATAAAACCAAATCGAGCTTGGATGCATCATAGTTTCTTCACCAATACCTTGAGGAATTTTCCTATCTCGACCCACATGCTTTACCATGTATCCTTCCATTACCAATCAAGGGATTCCTAAGCCTTTGGTAATTTTCCTAAGACCAACTCACCCAGATTCAAAATCTTTCGGCAACCCAAAACTCAAATCCGAGAAAAATCTCATCACACCATGGTTATTCATAAATGGCAAGGCTAGGCTAAAATCCACTATCGAAACCCAAAAACAATCCATGCCAGTGACTACAAGAGAACCAAATACCAACATGCACATACCATGTGTGTAAAATCTAGCTATGAAATCCTACATGCGACCTGTTACCTGCAAGTATTCCCACTGAAGTTTCTTGATCCTTCCCTACTTTTATTTCCTTGTCCTTATTTTTCTTTTCCTTTCCTTTTTTTTTTTTTCCTTTCCTTGTCGTGCTTTCTTGCTTTCTCTTCTTGTTGCTCTTCTCCTCTCTAAGACTAATTCTAAAATAGAACTTAAAAAAAACTACCAACTAATGCTCTTATGTAGTTTTATTAATGAGGCCTCTAATTTCTTTAATTTTCCATTATTTTCCTTCATTTTCCTCCTCACATGAAACCTGCGACCTTTCACCTTCCTTTTCTCCTAATTTCCATTATTTTCATAAATAATGTGCCAAAAATACTCTTTTTATTTTCCAAATCCTTAGCCATTGCATTTGTCAATTTCCCTTAGCCATAAACACGACAAGTGATGCCCACAAGGATATTTTTCCCAACATTCAGCTTGGAATAATGTTCCCTTGCTTGTGGTCTTAGTTTACCTTTATTAACTTTTATTACATGAGCTTTTAACCCAAGGTTGTTACAAACTCACCCAACAATTATGTGTTGTATAAAAAACCAACTTGCTTCACTACTAATTATTGAGTACACCATCATTTGATATCTTACAATAAATCCAAATAAAATTGCATCTACATCTCATAGTTTTTAAGGATCAAAAGATTGGTATTTAATCCGAGGAAGTGCATTCATTTTTATGAGAACCTCCTTTCTAAAAAAAATTGGAACCTCAAAAGATTGAAATTTTATTTATGAATTATGATTTTTGAAGGTTAAGCAACCAATGGCATTGCATCATTATGATTAATCTGTAGATGGTAATAATGACATTACTTAAAAACATTTTAACATTATTGATTGTTTTCATCATTTATGTTTTAATATTTTTATCGCAAGAAATATAGAAATTTATAAGGTAGGGATCACACTATTTTAATCCTTATATGTGTTTGTTTGAATAAAGGTAGGCATTAAGGATAAAGAGTCTAAACCTAGCAACAATTTTTTTGTAGAAAATTTTTTTTTTCTAGGTAATTGAGTGATTTTTGGAACTATGTGTAAACCAATATTTGCATGATCTTCAATAAGCATGATCATGTACAATAGAAAATTACCAAAAAAAGATTGGGAAACCTTATCTGATGTTGAAATATCCATGGTGATTTCATTATCACCTTGTTTGTGATCAATTTTGTCATTTTAATGTAACCACCCTCCATTCCACCCCTTAAGGTTTCTCCGGTTGTGGGAGGTGTTACATTCTAGACCTAATCTCCATGGTTAGCTATGAATATGGGGTTAGCAAAAAAATCATTTTTATCAAGTTTATAAAATTTAATTTTGATGACACCATCATACCGATCTCATGAATACCTTTCTAACTATATAAATTTTGTCTCAATTCAAGTTCCTTATCAAAAAAATTGCCCGTTCAAATTTCAACCTATTAAAAGATACCATGTCACTACATTTCCCATTTGGCCCTCACATCTACATCAACAAGCTAATGTGACCCTAATGTGGCAAGGCTCAAAATACCTAATCGATATTATGCTAACATGAATATTATTTTATGTTCTCATCCGCAACAAATAAAAAGTAACAAGAAAATGGGGGTGGGAAGTCTCCTAATGAGCAATGTTCCCGCACTATAACCTCATCTATATTGGCCCTTTCATTATTGGCATCACTCATTATAATTTCACAATAGTTCAGTCATAGAAACAGGAAATTTCCCAATTTCATGCTTCCACAATCTCGAACGTTGGTCAAATTTTACTAACTCTTGTCGACTCCCCTCATTATAAGGTTAACAAATGTGAAAAACTATGGCGGTCGGTGGTGGCCCAACCACTTGGTTCTACAACTTGAACCTTGGATGGATCGAGCTGACTTATCGGTTTCTCCCAATAAAAATTTAACACAGTGTTGGAAATGAGTGGTAGGTGGCGACATGGTTCCACAGTAGAACCATGGTTGAACTGGAAAATCCTTGTAGGATCACCTATTAGTAAGGGATTATTAGTGCAAAATAAGGTGGAAAATGGTGGTGTCCCTATCACATGGTTCCACAACCAAAACCTCCATAATATCAGCTCATTGGCATCAAGCTCTCCTAGCTTCTATCTATTCCAACATTAGTGGAAAATTTTGAGGCCCTAAGAACTGAGTCACATAGCTTCCATTTAACATTCCTTTTTCTTGAGGTGGATCCCACCACTCCATGGCATACTGGGCCCAACATATGTCACCTTGGGATCGGGTTCCATTGGTCACCTCATGCACTTAAGTTTTTTGGCCAATGGTTGATGGTCGATATCAACCCATCATCATCAAGCCTCTCCACATCAAGGCTCACACAACTACTATAGGGATCTAATGAATGAATGGGGCCCAAAAGTAAATTTTTTGATGTGGAAAGTCTTTTCCTCAGCCCCTCAGTGTCAGGATTCTTCCATACACTTATATATATATATATATATATATATATATATATATATATATATATATATATATATATATATATATATATATATATATATATATATACTGACATTCATTCCAAACCTTTAGCCTTGGTGACCAAAAGAAGCACCAAGCTAGGGTGTTCACCAAAACAAAGAAGGGTGGTTTCCCCAATCCATCTCCTTTTTCTATTGAAGCTCCTGTACCTAAGGTCGTAAAATTTAAAATCAATGTTTCATGGAGAGTAATGTACCCTTTAATCTCGTTTTTTTTTTTTCTAACATGTTATTTGATATAATTCGAAGGAAATTAATCAACCAAATTAGTTAACATGAAATTCTCCAAACTACATAATTTCTTAAGAGGCTTACAGTCTAGATTTTAAACCATAATAAAATTTCGAACATTAAATGATCACATTCCTTGGCCACAAAAACAACATGAGTGTTTATAAACCCATCATTTATCACATTATTCACGAACAAACTATTTATCAGCACAATATAGTTCAAGCATTCAAGGAGGACAATGATACATGAGAAATTGTAGACCCTCTAGTAAAACAGTATAAGTCCACTGAGTGAATGACCTATTACATTCCTTAGTCACAACACTCAAGTGAAGGAGCACACACACGCAGTTAATGCATCAACCATAAACACAATATTGGATATCACAGTCTATTCATTCATCATTTCCATAGATATAATATATTTCATGCCAATTATGTGCATAATGGTGAACATCACCATTCCATCATCCATTAACATTCGGGGATATGCAAGAGCTTATTCAATACATACGAAATTCATGAAGAAACTCAAAGATATAAATTCAAAATACTTATTTGAGTATATTAAATATGGTTGAAAACTAAAGGAGCGACTTCCACTCTCCATCAAACCATAGGCTAGCTACACTGCAAAATTATTATAGTTGACCACCCTCGAGTTGAATCCAAAGTCTGAGGGTATTCTTACTCAAGGAAAATTCACACCAAAACTTGGTAGAAACCCATGATATTTGGTTCACTATCCTAGTGGTTTGAAAACTACTCCCTGGTAGTAAGCACCATAATGACTCTCTTATTTTCTAAGTTCAATCATAGGGCTTCACCCAAATACTGAATGATATATCGATCAATTCAAAGACATTGAATCCACTTCATAGGTGGTTTCACAGCTTTATTTTCATAGTAAGCACCATAGGATCTACATTCCACTATATAGGTGGTTTAACATCTCTTCCAATAAGCACCACAGTGGCTCACATTTCCCTATCCAAGTGGTTTAACAACTATATAGCAAGCACCATAGTAATCTAGTCATATAATAAGTTCCCACTAACCACACAAGGTTATATAAGTATTCTAGTGGCCTCTAAACACTTTAATACAATGGATATCATCCCAAATTATCGAGCACTATGATCAATCATAATTCCAACACTACTCCTCATTTTTTTTCACTCTAGTGGTCCCTGCATTCTACTAGACGTTCTATGCTTCTCCAATCTCCTTCCATTTTATTCCTTGTTGAATCACCTCTTTTCTTACTGAGGTAGTGGCTATCGTCAACTCCACCCATTATGGGTATGGGGATGGGTGCAATCCTCTACCCATACATCAAATCCCATATTTTTAATATATCCAATCACAACGATTGTGTTAGTCAGGAAGGGAATTAAGGAATTTAATGTTGTTGGTTGTGGCCTACACATGACACACAACATCCCTCCCTATCATGATTTGATATTCTATTTCCCCTCCTCTAGTCAGCCACCAATCAAAATTTACATTTAATTTGAAGTTTTTGTAGGTTTAGTTCCAACCTTCCATGACTCTCACATTTCCGATACATAGTTATGTCTACATACATGGGGATGAATAAAAATGGTTGTTATAGAACCCACTCTCTTATGGAAACACCATCCTCAATGTTCTATAAACATAAAACAAAATTAAATATTGATATATATATAATTCTCACATCCATGTATACATTAAACAAAAATGGGTAGAGCACCCTCATTTGATCTACCATCTCCCAAGTTGCTTCATCCAGTCCAAAGTGCTTCCATTACACTTTGACCTACTCTAGTACTTGATTTTAGAGAATTATCTACCTATGACATAGGATGCATAGCGGTTCTAGTTGTAATTCTCCCTCAAATTACACCTATATCATCGACAAATCAACGACATGATTAGTGTCACATACATATTTTTCAAGCAAATAAATGGGTAATACATCATGTGCTTTGACAGTGACTAGTAAGACCAACCTATAAGCTACTCATCCCACTCTTTCCAAAATCTAAAATTGTAACACCCCCTTCCCACATCTACCCAAGTAACCAACCAGATGGGGTAAACATGTGACAAGAGGCTACTCTGATCACACTCAACCTCCTAGGTGACCTTAATGAACTGGAATCGATGAAGACCTATCACACATACCTTATACAACAACAATAACGCCCCCAGGATCCAACCCAACCAATCATGCATCCTGCCCCTGGGTCCCACTAACCTTTTTAGCTTTTGGGCCTTTGGACACATGCACAAACATGCAAAACAATGTCTATGAGGCTCTGGATGCATGTATAAGCTGACATTCCAACATACAAGGACTAAATTACTCAGTGTTGTGCCAGCATCTCCGGGATTTGAGCAAATTTTTCAGACTCATAACCCATTGCACTTCCCAAAAATTCATGACAAGTTTGGAGATGAATTAAAATGACCAAACAGTGATGTATTTACAAAAATATCTATGAGGACTAAACTGGACCCCTACTAGCCATGACAGGCATTTTTTCAAACATGCCACATATATGAAAGCTACAAGTATAAAAAACAAAATGGAGCATAGGGGTGTCATACTTATCTGGGAATCACTAAGAAGTATTTATCCCTTACATCATTAGCTGCAATACCATCTATTTGACCATAGATACATTGTGAATTCATTTACAAGTAAAAACATGGGTAGATCCATACATCATCACTATTAAAATGCATGCTTACAACTTGCATAATAAAAACAGAAATACCATGGATACAACAACAATAGAATCCACATATAAATCAGTACTTTTTCATACCAAATACCAAGGGAATGAATTTCTCATTAATGGATGTAGAATCCAATCGGAGATGGGACATCCACATTCCACCTGACCATAGATTTGATAAGACAATTATCTCTTTAACCAATCACCCTCGTGCAATATTCCAAGCATGAATGTGGGACTCAAATTGAAATAACCAACTAGGGAATCTTGATTCTAAACCACCTCACCCTCATCAATATAAATCAGTCTTTATTGTGATCCACACCAGATCACTAGGCCAACACAATAAACATGTCAGAATCATATTTATCATGATATACACTTGATCAATAGGCCAACACAAGGATGGATATCACTGGATTCCCTTTTCCTAAACCGTGAGGAATTATTTGTCTCCTATTCTCTTAGGCTTTACCACAATCCATAGTCTAAATCAGAGATCACTAGACCGTAAATCGACACATACTCTCCAAGATTTACCGTATATACCAACCCAGGAATCCTAGGCCTTATGGAGATAAAACCACCTCTAGGATTTATCTTATATGTCGTCATTCACCGTTCGAGGATACCTAGGCCCACCGAGGAAGAACATTATCCAGCTTTACCGCAACCCACAATTGTTAATTTTTGCAAATAAGGTAAAATTTCACATTGGACAACTCAAAGATTAAGATAATAATTTAATTATATTCCTAATTTTGAGTGTATCAAAATCAACCTATAGATTGTCCCAATCGGTTAAGCAGAAGTTAAGTTATGAATAAATTTAATATTTTATGGGTTGGCCTAACCACATATTGATCTAGTCAAAACCCCAAGCGGTCACTCACAAAGTTATAAATTGAGGCGACCTCAAGCTCATTTGCACACTTGATCAAGAGATCTATGACTTGCATCCATCATTTTATTTCGTCTATGTTTATGTTTTGGCTCGCACAAGTACATCGAAAGGAGCTCGTGCAGTGTCACGCAGTGGATCAGGGTCAGATTTTGGTGCACATTCCAGACCTCGGTCTATTACAACATAGTCACAAGCAGGTAAGGCCTTGGTCAGCAGGGCCACAAGTAGGATGTGTTGTTCCCACAAACAAGGTGCAAAAGCCATTGGCACAACATGTTAAGGGCACAGCAAAAGCCCTGAGGTCATATCGGGTTGTTTTGAAGCTCAGTTGCGGTCACACGGTGTTGTGGTGGCGACTCATAGCCCTAGAGTAGCGGGTTGAGTGTGTTAAGATCACATCTTAGAGAGTTACTAGGAATACTGGATTTGGGTCAACTTTAGTTTATTTTTTAACGCTTCATTAGGGGCATTTTGAGGTATAAAATGGGCCTCTTGAGGAAATTATAAAATAATAGTGGAAATAATAAAGTAAGATTTGATGACATCATCAAATTTTAGAGGGAAAAAAGAAAAAACTACTTTTTCAATTCATATTTTCAACTTATCTCCCAAAGTTTTTACTCAAATTTTGAGCAGGAGTATTCGTTGGATGAAAAATTTAATTCCTCATCCAAGGAATACCCATGTTGCATACTTTTGATGGACCCTGCTACACAAAAAATGAGAAATACATGAAAAAGGTGATTGCAATCACGCTTTTTCATGTATTTCTCATTTTCCGCATAGCAGGGTCCATCAAAAGTATGCAACATGGGTACTCTTTGGATGAGGAATTAATTTTTCATCCAACGAGTACTCCCACTCGAAATTTGAGTAAAAAATTTGGGAAATAAGTTGAAAATACGAGTTGAAAAAGTAGTTTTATTATTTTATTATTTTTTAATCTTTTTACCCTTTTACTTAAAAAATGGTGAATCATCCCCCATGGTTGACATCATAATCTTGAATCCTATTGGTTCTTATAAAGTCTATTTTGCTTGTACATTTTTCTTAGGAGGCCCATTTTAGACCTCAAAATTCCCCTAATGCCAGACTTCAGTCATTCAATCACAGTTGTGTTAAAGCATCATTGAAAGACTCTGGGATTTAGATTTAGGACTTTAGAGTTGAGATCACTTAGTGATATTTGACTTCCTAGTTTTGGTATTATAGATATGTATATTTTTAGATCAGATCTAGCTCCTTCTGTTGTATATGTGTCTCAAGTCCTAATTCAGTATCAGTCTTGTTCATCAATTTTCTACATCTAGTGTTAGTGCATTTCAATTCCCAGATTTAGTTTCATTCATGCATAAGTATGGGTATGGTTTTAGTTCTTGTATGTTATTTGTTTTTTACATCGTAAATATATGTACTCATGGATCATTGTACTCGTATTGCTAAACCATTCAATGAGGATCTGAGAAGAAGAATTTCCAAGGGTTTTCCCTATAGTAGGTTTTGCCCTAGTCTCAAACCAATCCTGGTGTCTTTATGTGTTCATGCTTATCTTCCCTTGATCTTTTATTTTCTGATGTTTAGATGATGATGATGATGTTATTGTTCTTTCCACGTAGTTTCATTTTTTGATGGATAATGATATAGATCTATACATTAGAAAAATTATTGGGGGTGAATGAAACATGTAAATGAAGAAATGTGACTATCAAAGTAAAGAACAATGCCTCTTTATGAAAAATTAACATGGTATCAGAGCTGGTTGAATAAAATCCATGAGGATCACCCCAAAGAGACACATCTATGGAAGCAAGCAAAGGATGGTAGAGACCTAAAATAATTCTAGGGTATGAAGAAAACCTGAGACAGTTAGTGGATAAGGGTTTGAGATAAACCCTGGTTTATGGTAAAGTCTTGAGATTTGGTTTATGAAACCCTCACATGGCCTTTGTAAAGATGCTCAAGCACTTGGATCGATTTGACAAAAATGACTTGGTTAATGATAAAATTGCTGATTGAAGGCAACACTGCTTTATGATCTATGGCTGAAGGTTGGTTCAAGAGGGAGAGGATCATCTCTCATTATAGATAAGTATTCCTTGACTTATAACCCTTACTCTTGTTTATGCTTATAGATCTGATTTCTATGATGATTGTTTCTAGTCGTTGCTTCTAGCATGTATATTTGAGCTCCTGGATATATCTAACCTCCGTGATGAGATGTGATGAGAGGATCCCTCTTGAGGATATTTGGAAATCCAGGAAAGACATCTAGATCAGGAAATGAAGGAAATTTGGGTAGATCTAGAAATGCATCTAGATCTGTAAAAAGAAATATGGCTAGATATGGAAAAGTTAAAGAGGCACTTGCACACTACAATCTATCTGTGTGAAGGTACACGGGTAATACCGTAAGGCATGCATGGTATATTGTTTTAATGTTATGATTTAGCTACAAAATTGGATGGCTAGGTAAGCCCTTCGGTATATTGAGAATGTATACTTATCGGATGGCTCATGCATGCACATATAAGAGTTATTGAGATTTATGTTGATGAAATGGTGCACCTAGTATTGAATAGTTTGATCATGATGATCTTCTTGATTCTGCGAGAGTACTTGATGTGATTGTCGATCATGGAAATAGTAGCATAACTTAATGTGTGGCTAACATCTATTGTTTTGAGATCATGATTTTGATTCTAGTGGACGATACTCTTGATTCTTCATATGAATAAGATATGTTGTATCTCTTATGGAAGTTTACCTATTTGATATTGTAGTGATAATAATTATGACCAACATGATGAAAGCTCATAGAAAAGAGTGATTGCACCTTGTTGTTTTAGTGATTAACCTAACTTGATCCTATTGGTTATGATATGCATGGTATTGGAAACCATGATTATAAATGCATATTTATGAGATTAACGTTACAAATATTGACTATTTGTGGTTATAGTATGTGGTGAAATTAAATAATCTAATTTGATGTATTGTTATTGGATCTTAAGGTTGTGTTGTCACATCAACTTATTGCCCTAATCTTTCTAGTCCAGCCCTTGATGAAAGATGGATGACATGATATTGATGATCATGATAGATATGTTTTTATGATAGATCTGCTATTGCTTGATCCTTGTAAAGATAGGTTGATGATATGAATGAAGTAAATTCTCATTCAGAGGGAGAACCTCTCTCCTAAAATATTCTTACTCATGTTGCTATTGAAATATGATTTATGAATTTTTTACATTGGTTAATCCACAACAGAGGTCTGAGCCTCATTCGCACAAAGGAAGGCTAATATTTGTGACTATGCCTATTAGAAACAAAATTGAATTTATGTATAATTAATTCGGTCTATACTCCATATCCATGGATCTTTGATTTGTCTTGTAGTTGTGAATTGATTTATGGAATTGTTGGAATTGAGAATGAAATCATATGGTCACTTGGAAGATACCAGTTCTGTAGATGTATTGCAGATGCAAGTAATATCTGTTACATGGGAAAGTTCGTATGTTTGAATCGAACTTGTGTGTGTAGGTGACCAAGACATTCATATGGATATGTCATTGTGTTTAAGGATTATGCATCATGTTTTGGCTGATTGATATTGATAAACTATGTTTGGTACGCTTGACATGCTACTTAATGATTGAGACATGTATGGATTTATAGATCTTACCGTGATTGCAAATTTCTATTTGATATGATTTAATCTGGTGATGGTTTATTTTCCCAGATGACTATGTTATGTAGATATATTGATCTTCAGTGTCGTATGTGAGTATACAGATGCATGGTTCTGTATTGGCCTCTTTGTTCCTAGCATAATAGTTTTTGTGACTTAGTATGAACTTGCATGATTTAACCGTAATAGGTATGCACTTACATCTAATGACAAAAATGGCCTATAATGACATGTTAAATGACAAACTTGAGAGCTTGACAGGAAATGAAGTCAAGACTTGATATGTGTGCTACCTGTTTCTGGTTGAAATAATCGATACCTATGAAATCAATGTCTTTGATAATAGTTGTAACTGAATTCTAATGAGCTTATTTTGCTGACTCAATATTGATTTGATTACGGTTGGATATGTTGGCATGATGAGGCCTTAGGTTCATAAAGAGTGTTGCGTGATGCAAACTCCTTGATTTAGATTTTTTTTTATGTGACTAAGTCATGATAATGAGTTCCAAGGTATGGCCTTGATTTTTTATTATGGATTTGATTATACATATTGATAGTCTATCATTGACAAGTGACGAACCTATAAAAATATAAGTAAGAGGGAGATGAATTATGAATATCGTAATGATGTATCATGTCATGATGAATTGATCTTTGGAATTTGGGAAAGAAATTCCATCTAGAAATATTGTTGAAATGTGTTAGTGTAATGTAAATCCTTGGATACACTGATTTAAAGTGCAAATGTTGATTGCACGTGATATGGTATCTGGTATTTGGTTGAAGAATTGATGTTCTTTGTTGAACATTCATCCGTATATGATGTGTATAGAACATGATTGAATTCATTATTGAGTTGCTTCACTCAGAATTGCCACCAACATATTTTATTTTGTTGAGATATTTCTCCCATGATATGTAGCTACATGAGTGAACTAATAATGTTTTGGATTGATGAGCACATTTGGATGTTTCCTTAGTATGAGATCTGCCATGACAATTTAGATGAGAAGTCCATAGCACGACCGAGGTCAGATACAATGCTGCTAGCAAAGCTAGATATGAGGCATTATATAGAAGCTCCTTAGAGAGTTGATCGAGCATGATATGGATAAGACATGGATACACGATGATGAAAGAGAATCCCAAATACGTATAGTTGGGTCTATGTGTTCTCCATTCATTTGAGACAACACAATTGTTCGAGACAAGCTGAGGCTCGTGATTGACACCTTTGTGAAAGGGAGGATGATTGTAGTATCCATGTAACTTCCGTGAAAGGAGGATGATTATAATATCCATGCACATTTGACACCTCCATGAGAAGGAGGATGGTTTTGGTATGTTGCTGCGATTTAAATGATTATGTATGTTCTAACATAACAATTGATTTGATGCCCTATAGGTACAGGAATCAAAATATACCAGATGGGAGTAGCGCTTATCTAGGACACTAAGCCAACTCATCCTCTTCTAAGCTCCCAAAAAAAGGAATTGAGATAGAGGGATCCTGGGGTTGAGGGAACTCTGGAAAATAGGGCATATTCCCTATCTGTCACCCATGGCATGTGTGTGATCCTTGTTTGTTTTGAAAATTCGAGTATCTCCTCCACAGGTTGGTCTATGCAGATTATACCCCAGTTGGCATCATACCCACAGGGTTTGTTGGGATTGTCCCTCCCCATTTGGCCAATTGGTTGAGGAGGCTTGGAGGTGTGTGATCCTTACCTCTTGGTAAGTTGGGCATCTCATCCAAGCTGGATTATGATGTAGGTGTTCTACCACATGACTATTCAGGGTCATTGATGGGAATATCAGTATGAAATAGGACGGGTTGGGATAACTTTATGTGATTTCAGGTTGAGAGTGAGCTCCTCGATGTGAAATAAACCTATGTAACTCCCGGTTGAGAGTGAGCCCCCGGATGTGACACCAGGGTCGAGATGATCTCCCTTGCATGGATGGGTATCCTATTTTCTATATATGGGGTTATAGAGGTATATCTCCCCCATTAGATTCTGGGAGATGCGATCCCCGAGATGTGCTCCATGTTGATATGCTCTCCATTGATGATATTCTGGGTACTAGCCCGATGGAAAATATGTTGGAAATACTGAGAGGGTGTGAATTAATATTTCTTGTCAATTGTTATTATAACCAGTTAGATTCTACACAAAAAATATAGAAATGAACAATTTATTATAGAAAGAAGGATAATGATCCATTTACAAATTAATGAGTACAATGATTGCCAAGCACCAAATTGGACTTAATGAGGCTTCAACCTCTAGGGCTTCGACCCTATCTTCTACAAGGCACCAACCTTGTGTGTAGGGGATCCTACCCCAAGGACAACAATCCCTGTTTGCTTATTTATTAGATTATTGATTCAAAGATGCTCCATTGCACCAATATTCACCATAACGCACCAACTATTCTGCATCAACTTATTTTTCAATACTACTCCAAAGTATTGTACCAAGACTAATGCACTGCACTAAGATTTCAACACCAGACTGTTCCAAGACTACTATATCACAACTACACCAAGACTTCAGGAGTGTACTAGATCTAGGTTATGATTATTCTTTTGCACCATAGCTTTACCAAAGTTTTGCACCACACAACACAAATATCTCTCCACTATCTAGAGCTTCTTTTACCAAGGCATAGCTCCGAATTTTGAAGGAATGCCACAGGTTCGAAGTCAACAGTTCGATGTACCCACACTTCTATAACACAAATCCAAAGTTTCTAAATTCTAGGTCTGGTATAAGTCTACCAACAATAAATATACTGAACCCCTGAAATTGTAATGTATGTTTGAAACTTTGTTTTTAAAATTTCAAAGTCCTATAGGTGTCCCGAGTTATTATTCCTCCAAAAACCATACTTCTCACACATCCAAGTGTTTGTATCAAACTTTCAAGTCTCCTTTCCATACCAACAGACTTTGATTTTATTGTTTTAACGTCTTGTAGGTGTATTCTGCCCCTTAACAAGAGAACTGAGCCTTAAAATAATTCGATCATGAGCATATATATAATTGTAATTCTTTGGTTCTAGTTAGGAATTTTATTCAACCCTTAACTCATTTTTCAAAACAGTTGTGCTCTTCCATTGGTATCACTGATCTGAGGGCACAATATCAATTATAGTTTTTTTTACCCAAAACAAATATTCAATTTTCATCTGTTGCCTCCTTCAGTTCACCAATTGTGAACTTGTATTAATCGTTCTGTATTTTCTTGACCGAATTGCTTGAGTAGGAAACAAGGTCTTATGGTCTTATTAATATGCATCATGTTGTGGAAAATGAAGGGACGTGACCTTTAAAGTAGGCCGAATTATCCTAGAAGTATGAGGTCGACTCACAGACCAATTTTTTTTTCTTAACCTAAAAAAATTAATAACTTTCAAACCACTTGGATATTTTGGTTGAGTAATAGCTCGTCGGAAAGCTAAAATTATGATTTATAATATTTTATAGGTGTAATGTTCAGATTCATCCACTAAAGAGTGAGAAATATGTTTTTTTAAGTGACTACTCAATAGATGGTGCAGAAAAAATAGAGGACAATAGATGGGCTTCTTGGATAGTGGATGGAGAGGACAGTGGATGAGCTTCTTGGATAGTGAATGGGATTCTTCATGGATGGGATTATTCCTTTTTTTTCTTCTTCATCATAGGGTCAACATGTCATCATATATAATATTGACATCAATGACAACTTAGATTAACAATCTCCCCCTTTGTCATTGATGGAAATATTCTGAAATTTTCTCCCCCTTTGACATCACTGACAAATGGGGTGACAACGAACTTCCCCTGTCATTTTCTCCCCCTGACATGTTACTTCTTGCTTAATTTCTTTAATGTGAGGCAAGCACAATAACCCCCATATTTTGACGAAGATATTCAAATGCTTCTCGGGGAAGGGTTTTTGTAAAGAAATCTACAATTTGTTCCTTTGTGTTGACATATTCCAACTTGATATTTTGTTCAACAACCTGTTCACAGAGAAAGTGGTATTTGATTGGAATATGTTTGGTATTCAAGTGCATCACCATATTCTTTGAAAGACTGATGGTACTAATGTTGTCACAAAAAATGGTAATTGGTTGCTTAGTCACTATGTTTACATCCTTCAAAGATTCCTTTATCCATAGTACTTGTGTACAACAATTAGCTACTGCAATATATTCTACTTCAGATGCAGAAAGAGAAATAGATGATTGTTTTTTGTTGAGCCAAGCTACGAGACAATCTCCCATAAAGGATGTGTTCTCACTAGTACTTTTCCGATCATCCACGCTTCCAGCCCAATCAAAATCAGAGTAGGTTGTCATAGTAAGGTTTGAGCTCTTGGGGTACCAAAGACCAAAGTTAACAGTTCCTTTCAAATATCTAAGTATTCTCTTCACAACTGCTAGATGAGATTGCTTAGGGCTTGATTGGAATCTCGCTACAATTCCTACCGCTTGCATAATGTATGGCCTTGTGGAATTTAAGTATAGAAGAGCTCTAATAATTGACCTATAAAGAGTTGCATTGATGAGAGGGGAATCATCATCTTTGCTTAATTTATAATCTGTGGTCATTAGTGTGCTCGTAGGGGCACAATCTTCCATCCCATATCTCTTGAGCATGTCTTTAAGATATTTTTCTTGAGATATAACCATGCTTGTTGTGGTTTGAGATATTTGTAGCCCAATAAAGTAAGATAGCTCACCAATCATTGACATTTCGAACCTTTTGGAAATATTTAGAGCAAATTCATGGCTCATCCCATCAGCATTGTTGGTAAATATTAGATCATCCACGTATACAAGAGTGATCAAAATTTTATCCTTGTCTATCTTCATGTAGATATTTCTTCCTGCTATTCCCTTTTTGAAACCTTCTTGTTGCAGATAGTGATCCAAATTTGCATACCATGCTCTAGGGGCTCGTTTCAACCCATACAAGGCATTTTTCAACTTGCATACAAAGTATTTCCCTTTAGCTAGATCAAATCCTTCTGGTTGCTCCATGTAGACTTCTTCCTTGAGGTCTCCATTTAGAAATGATGATTTTACATCCATTTGATATAACTTGAATCATTTTGAGCAAGTAAATTCCAAAAAAATTCATATAGCTTCCAAACGTGCTACTGGAGCAAAATTTTCTTCAAAGTCAATTCCTTCAATTTGTGAGTATCCTTTGCAAACAAGTCTAGATTTATTTCTGATAATTTTTCCATCCTCATTCATCTTGTTTTTGAATACCCATTTTGCTCCAATTATATTTTTATCTTCTAGACGAGGTACTAGCTCCCAAATCTCATTCTTTTCGATTTGAGACATTTCTTCTTCCATGGCCTTTATCCAATGAGGATCTTTACTTGCTTGAGAAAAATTTTCAGGTTCTATTAGAGATAAGAGAGCAACATCGTCTTTTCTTGTAGTGTTTGTCATCCTTCTTCGAATTTGAATTCCTTCATCTATATTCCCGATAATCTATTCTTCTGGATGATTTTTTTGAAGGAATTTGATCTTATAAGGATTTTGTGAAGGTTCACTTTGAGGTTCTTCATCCTTTTCTTATTTTTTGGGTTCTTCTTCGCTTTCCTCAAGGAAGGGCTCAACTTCATGATCTTCAATTTCGTTTTCTGGAAGCGAGTATCACATCAATATTTTCCACTATTTTCCATAGACGATTGTTGTAACATTTGTAAGCTTTGCTTCTAGTGGAATATCCAAGAAATATTCCTTCCTTAACTAGAGAATCAAATTTTCCTAGTGAGTCATCATTGATCTTTATGAAGCATTTGCTTCCAAAAATCCTGAAATATTTTACTGATGGAGGTCTTCCTTTCCATAATTCATAAGGAGTCTTTTCATTATTTGGTCTTATTTGAGTTCAATTTAAGGTATAAACTGCTATCCCAACTGCTTCTCTCCAAAATTTTGGTTGCAAATTAGCTGCTAATAGCATTTTCCTTGCTCGTTTCTTGAACGGTTCGGTTCCTTCTTTCAACTACTACATTTTTCTTGGGTTTCCTAGCAACGGAGAGTTCTCTTTCAATTCCATACACTTTATAGAATTCATCAAATTATTTTGAGCTGAATACTCCTCTATCCGTTCTAAGACATTTGATCTTATAATTTTTCTTATTTTCAATGACGGCTTTAAGACTCTTAAAACATTCAAATGCTTTGGATTTATATTTTATGAAATATACCCACATAATTCTAGTATAGTCATCAACAAATAAATAAAAATACCTTTCACCTTGAAGAGCTAGAGTTCTAGTTGGCCCACATAAATTTGCAGGAATGATCTCGAGAGGTTTTGATGTTGAGAACTCCTTAGCTTTGTGGCTGGTTCTAGTTTGATTTCCGTGTTGGCATGGAACATATACAACTTGATTTGTCTTGAAAATATTTGGAATGTCCCTTATTGCATTCATTTTATTGATATTGATCAAGTTATCAAACTTGTATGTCCCAATCGCTTGTGCCATAACCAACTTTCATCTGTTTGACTCAAGTAACATTTATCTCCTTGGATTTTGCTGAGAATGTAAACATTATCTAGTGCTCTTACTCCTTTTGCCACAAATTCTCCCGAGGATGAGTCTCTTATTTCATAATTTTTAGTACTAAAGACAACATTATGTCCTTGGTCACAAATTTGGCTAACACTTAAGAGATTGTGTTTGAGCCCTTCTACCAACAAAATATTTTGAGCCTTTCCTTGTCCATTAATGAGTGTAGTAGGTCATTTTCCAGTTATTTTAGTAGATCCACTTGCAAAGGATACATTTCCATTTTTCTTGTTCAATGAGACAAACTTATTTTAATCACCCGTTATATGTATTGAGCATCCACTATCCACAAACCAATGATTTTCTTCACTATGAGCACATAGAGCTAGGCCACATTTATTCGTATTGAAATTTATGCTTTTAGCTTCCTCTCTTTTGAGAGGGAAGTTTTGTTGATTATGATCATCATTATTACATAATGATCAAGTCGGATAAAACTTAGCCAAAGGATCAAAATAATATTAAGTTTTGATTTTTCCATGCTCTTTAGGACCACGTAGTTTGTTTTTGATCTTTCAATCTTGGTGCTTCATTCTTATGAGCCTTTTGATGCTTAGCTTGATGACCAAAGTTTTTACAATAGTAACAATACCCAAGAAATATAGTTTGGTACCTATTGTAATAGCCATAACTTGAATCACCATTCTTCCTTAGAGTTTCTCTTCCTTCATTTCTTGGTTTTGAGATGTGCCTTTGTTCTTAGCGAGATGAATTTCCTTCTTTTGGATGGCAAGAAAGTATGTTGGCATAACTCCTTGCATTATTCTTCGTACTTGATGATTCTCCTTTGAAACCAATTCCAAATTTTTCATATTGAGGTTTTTGAGTATTAATAATGTTATCAAGTGATTGAGAGCTTTTACAACTCCTTTTGACTTGCTCCAATTCCTTTCTTAGAGGTACTATTTCAGCTTCACATTTTTCACATATATATTCCTTCTCTTTTAGCTTATTGTTCAAGAAGTCTTCCCTTATTTTTTCTTCCTCATTTTCTACTTTGAGAGAATGATCTTCTTTCATAGATTATCATTTTATTCAATGACACTTATTAGTAATTTATCCACATTTCCTTCATCTTCCAGTTTTGAATCATCATCATTTGTGAATGCCATGAATAACACTTCTTTGCTTCCAACATAGTCATTTTCTTCATCTGATTCATCGTCACTTCCTTTGTGATGAGGGACATTTCTAGTCGATTTCTTCTTGATGACTACAAATTCATCTTCATTAGACTTATCTTGTTTGGAGAAGAATTTATTCTTATTAAACCCTTTATTTTTGTTCACCATCCTTTTAGAATCCTCTTCATCATCACTATCATTTTTATGAGGACATTTTGCAGCATAATGACCTATTCTTCCACATTTGAAACAAATAGGAGGGTACTTACTTTTTAGCTTAGATCCCTTATTTAGTGTTAGTACAAATTGAGCTAATTCTATTTAAGCATCAGAGCCATCATTTTTGTTATTCCATCCTTTTCCTATTTTTGTTGATTTTGAGGCTTTGAATGTTGCTTATTTGGAAATTAGAATTCCTTTCCTCATCTCACATGCAATGATAATTCCATGACGTTCATCCATCTTGAGCGTATCTAGGTCCTTCATTTCTTCGATGGCACTTACTTTGGAGTCAAATCTGTCAGGAAGAGATCTCAGGATTTTTTTGAACAATAGTGCTTTCTTCAACATTTTCTCCTAACCCTTTAAGAGCATTAACCACTTCAGCTACTTAGAGAAAGTATGATGCAATATCTTCTTCATCATCCAATTTCAAACTTTCCAATTGACTTCTATGAGTTTGAAGCTTTTCCTTCTTAACTTTGGAGTCCCCATCATATAGGGCAATCAACTTATCCCATACGTTTTTGGCCAAGTCATAATTCAAGAATTTTGTGAATTCAAAATTAGAGATTCCACTAGTGATGGAATTTAAAGCTTTGGCATTATAAATGTAGGCTTTTCTTTCTTCTGGATCAGTTGGAAGAGTGGAGGGAGATTTGTACCCATTCAAAATATAATTCCATACTTCAGGACCAAGGGAAATTAAATAGTACGACATCCTCTTCTTCCAAAAACCAAAGTTTGTTCCATCGAACATAGGAAACTTCCCTGTCGCTTCTATGTTCTTTATTGTGTCTAAGAATCCTTCTTCAATTTGTTAGGATGATAATGAAGAAGCTAACTCTTATTCCAATTGTTGGAAATACTGAGAGGGGGTGAATCAATATTTATTTTCAATTTTTATTATAACTAGTTAGATTCTACACAAAAAATAGAGAAATGAATAATTTATTATAGAAGGAAGGATAATGACCCTTTGACAAATGAATGAGTACAATGATTTCCAAGCACCAACTTGGACTTAATGAGGTTTCGACCTCTAGGGTTTCGACCCTATGTTCTCCAAGGCACCAACCTTATGTTTAAGGGCTCCTACCGCAAGGAAAACAATCCCTATTTTATTATTTATTATATGATTGATTCAAATATTCCCCATTGCACCAATATTCACCCTACTGCACCAGCTATTTTGCATCAATTTTTTTTTCAATTCTACTCCAAATTATTGTACCAAGACTTCTGCACTGCACTAAGATTTCAACACCAGATTGTTCCAAGACTACTGCGTCACAGCTACACCAAGAATTCAAGTGTACTAACTCTAGGTTATGATGGTTCTTCTTCACCATAGCTTTACCAAAGTTCTGCACCACACAACAAAAATATTTCTCCACTATCTAGAGCTTCTTTTACCAAGGCACAGGTTTTAAGTCTGAAGTAATTCCACAGGTCCAAAGTCAACAGCTCGATGTGCCCACACTTCTATAACACAGATCCAAAGTTTCTAAATTCTAGGTCTGGTCTAAGTCTACCAACAACAAATATACCGAACCCCTGAGACTATAATGTATGTTTGAAACTCTGTTTTTACAATTTCAAAGTCCTGTAGGTGTCCCAAGTTATTAGTCCTCTAGCAACCATACTTCTCACGCATCCAAGTGTTTGTATCAGAATTTTGAGTCTCCTTTCCAAACCAACAAACTTTGATTTTACTGTTTTAAAGTCCTGTAGGTGAATTCTGCCCCTTGTTAGTTTCAGTATAGTCATGCTGCCATCAATGATCAAAATTTCTCTTTTGCATTTGCATATTAGGAGTCCCATACCATAAAATTTCACCATTCCATTAGGTCATGGATTCATTGATGGTAGTGATTTTTCATCAATTTTTCCTCATATGAAACTTGCTTATTTTCCTCTCTATGGTCTTTAGTCATGAGTTACTTTCACTTTGTGAGTCATGTTAGTAGGTCATAGGATGGGTCTCATTAGGTTCTAGGATCTCACCATGGTCAAATTAATGATTCAAGTGTCAATAAATATCAACAAAGTCATGAGGAAGTCAATAAAATCAAAGTCACAGCACCTGGAAGATCAAAGAAATGTTTTATTCAGTTTGATGTAATTTTCACCTCAAAACCATGTTTTGAGGTGAAAACATAATACTTTACTTTAAATTATCATCTTTATGTAATTTTATGTCATCATATGTAATAAGTCACACTTCAGAAGCTGCTCTCTCCACAAAGTCATCACCCTGCCTTTCAGAGAGGTTTTCCATAGCATTTTCAGTGTCAAATCATGTTCTAAGTATGTTCAACAGAAAGAGCCCCGAAAGAGCTTTCCAACGGTATATTGCACTCTCAAAACTGACTTTTGGATCGAAATTTATGCCTAAGTGAAATAAAATGTCCTCTATACCCTAACCCTTCCCCTTTTTCCCACCCTTCCCTTTAAACTTTATGTTATTAAAGTTTAATATTTTCTTTTATAAAATCCCTTTTTCCCCATCCAATGGCAAATCACATTATTAAAATCTTTAAAATACATATGCGATTTAATAACCACTTCCCCTCCATACTCCTTTGAAACTTTATAATAAACATTTTAAAGTTTTTTTATTATGAAGTCCCGTTCCGATTACATAATCACGTTACAAAGTATTTATTATAAATCCCATTCGATTTAACAAACCACTTCTCCTCCATACCTTTTAAACTTTATAACAAAGTTTAAATTTATATATTATAAAAACCCCCCACCTATCTAATTCCCTTCCCTTTCCATCGCAATCGCAACATTTGATATGTGCACTCTGATTGGCCCTCGTGTTCACAAAAACTCCGATGCGATTGAGAGCTCCCGATTGTATATCTCCGATGGAAAACCCCCGATTGACCCCGCTCGATGTTATCCTGGCCGTCGATTTCCCCATCCGATCGGACGACCCATACTTGATCGGTGCTTTCAAAGAGTCCCTCCTGATTTGCCTCTGCCCAATTATTCCTGAGCCATCGATCGCCCCATCCAAATCGGACGGCTCATACTCTATCACGCCATCGTAATCGGCACAATCACATAACATTTGCCAATCCTCTCCTCCGATCTCCCGATTCTGATGGACCTTCGGGTCCCACCACATAATCTTCCACCCTTCCATGATTCAAAAGCCCTTTCCCTTTGTTAAAAATGAATTTTTTTTGATTTCGTTTATACAAAGGATTCCCCATCGCCATTCCCCAATCGCATCAGCGAAGTTTATTTGTGTAATACGCCTGCCCCAATCCCCTGATTGCGATTGTGATTGTTCTCTCGCGTCCCACCTAAAGGCCTTCCCCATTTCAAACGTAAATCATCATTTCCTTTGATAGAAGCACCGAGAAATTTTATTTATTCTTTCATCCCATTACCCTTTTGGCCTGTCCTTTACCCCTATTTCCATTATGCCAATCGTATCAAAATTTTTTGCCCTGGTTCAAATACATCTTCCCCATTCCTCCCATCCCAATTGCGATGACACCATCGCAACATGCATTTTTCAAATGTTTTGTTATATATATTTTCCCCTCTGCCCATTGATTCTGATTCCGATTGCGAATGCGGACCCCACCTCCTTTCCCTTCCCTCTTTCTCATTCGAAATTGGTTTCTCCCTTCACCAAAGGAATAATTTCGTTTTATTTTATTTCAAAAGAATTCTATTAAAAGTCAGTTTTCTTCAGAGTAATAATAGAAAGAAAAGTGAAAGTTAAAGGCCGAGAACTAATATGAGACAGAGATGTCTACAACAGCAGAAAAAATATGGATCTGCTCTTCAAACTGCCTATTTTTCATTCAACAACATAACAATGAATCTTCCAAAGTGGTCAAACGTATTACTGTTCCTTACTTTCAGGGGCAGATTGCTCATTTTCCTTTCTATGATCGGACTTCAGTTCTTGAGCTGGCAAACAACTCCTCTTTCTGTGGATCTATTTTCTCACATTTCAGTCTATTTAATGTAATTTTAAATCACTTGTAAATCAGTCTGAAAATCGGTAAGTAGGGGAATAGTGTGGAAAATCAAGGAGAACGCTCTACGCTCCATTGTAATAGTTTTGGACAGGGAATTAATAAATAGATGCAGCTCTGATTTGTGGGATCCATGTGGTATGAAATTTAGCGTTTGTTCCCTCCTTTGTGTTCATATTTCGATTGTTATGTGTATCATTCATTCATAAACATTTCTGGTTGAATGCTTTCAAGATAGAAAGGTAGAATCCATTTTTATGCTTTGCCTTAGGAAATCATTCAATATTCTATGTTTTCTTCTGTTTGAAAAGGATCCATTTTTATGCCCTTTTCAGCTCCTCACCAGTCTTTCCATTCCATCATAATTTAAGCTTTATTGCTAAAATTTCCTTCCTACCTTGCCCCACGAAATACCCTATATCCTGATTTAATCCCTAGTTTCAAACTGTCCCATTTGTTCCATACACCCCTGAAATTCATTCATTTCATTAAAACAGTTTCCCATTATTATGCCTAGCCTAAATTAGTTTCACAATTTTATCTTGTTGAATATCCTTTCATGGAGAGAGCCCTCTCCCGACCTTGTAGGGCTAGCTACAAGGCTGAGCGTGGTTTAGATGTTACCCTGTTTTTTTTTCTTTTTCAGCCTGAGGTTCAGATCAGGTGATAACATTTTTGGTGACCATACTGGGGAGAACGCGATCTCACTATCTTCAAGCTCATATTCTCAGCAAATTGAATGTGTTATTCTATTTTGAAGAAATTCATAGTCAGGCCCTATGTGAATAAAGAGTATTGAAAAGCTTTGGCTAAGGTTAAACCTTGGTTATGTAGAAGGCGACGATTCCTTATAAATATCTGTTGTCGAAGTAAAAGGCTTTGTTCTTGTCGGCGGAGTAATATTAAGTGGGACCCAGCCGTTGAGTTAATGCGAGGAGTTAAAGTGCAGTTTATTTACAAGAAAGCGGGTTTCAGAAACCAAAATTGCCCTTGTCGCGCCACTTTTGGCCCAGAGCAAAACCACGCCAAAAAAAACGCGATCCAATAATATTTGGGCATGTCATCACCCAAATACCACCCATATCATGCAACTTTCATGTGTTAAATCTTGGCCTTTGAAAAAACGCGAAATTGATGAGGATCGTTCGATCTGGAGAGCATTAGATCTGACGGCAATTGCGCAGTAAAGTGCACGAGCATAAATCGAGGTATGGTCCAGTGGTTTTAGAATATTAAATTTTTATTTAATTCATTAAAAGCCGAATAATGGATGCGTGGGGCCCCTGCTGAATGAAATGTATGTCGTGTTAAATGGATTTTATGATATAAGTTCGAAGGTTGGTGTTTTTTTTAAAAGAATCGTGCCATTGTTATAATATTTGGATATTATGATCAGAGTGATAAGGTTTGCTCAAGTATTTTAAATGTGTTCCCCTATATCACATTAAACCTTAAAGATTTGCTTGAGAGCTTTGAGTCTTATTGCAAGGTGAAAATTGTTAAAAAGGGAATACAATTACAAGCATTTATTCTAGACGTCCCACAGTCCTAATATATTTCTAGTATCAGAGCATAAAGATAGATTGCCCCAGTAATATTTTTTCTTGTAAATTCCTAGATTCTAGAAGATGATGTTTAGAGTTTTCCAAGCTGAAATAGAATTTTGTACAGTATAAATTTAACTACATTGGCTTCAAGAAGATACACAAGGGCTAATCTAGATCCAAATCCTCCCCCTGTGTTTGAAAATCCTAATCTTATCCCAAGAATTGTCAGAAGACAAGAAGGATCACTAAGTCCTAGACCTGTCTTCATATCCCATACTTGGCCCAGTGAGTGGTTGTTTATAGAAGATCTTTATTTTGATGAGAGTTTTGAGATTTCTTTGTTTAGAAATAAGTCTGAAACTGCACTTGATGATACAGTTTTAGATCCAGAATTCCTTGTAGATATTGAAGTTCAAAGAGAAAATTCCTCAATTGATGACTACATTTTGAATTCCCCTTAGTCATCTATCACTGTAACTAATATCCCCGAGCCCTCAGAGTCATCAAGAACATAATTTCCTCCTCCTAATTCATCAAAATTCCCATCAGTCAATTCTCATATTTCTTCTCCCCCATCAACACCTCCCTTGAATCCTTGTACTACAAACACTGTTGTAAATCAACCTAGAGTCATGGCTGCCCGGTATGCACCCCTGGTTCTACCTAAGGTTTTGAATGATATGCTTGCTGATTATCAAATTAAAATTCATATATTTGATGCCACTCAAAGCATCACAACCCAGAAGCATGTTGATAATATGAATGACTTTTTTGATCTACATGAGGTAGAGGCAGAGAATGTAACTACAAGGTTGTTTGTTCAAAGCTTTGGAGGTGAAGTTAGAAAGTGGTTCAGAGCCTTGCCAGCAGGATCTATTCACACTTTATAGGAGTTACACACATAATTTTTAGACCAGTGGGAGGTAAAGAAAAACCTCCAAATTTTGTCTGAATATGAAAATATTAAAAGAAATGTGGGTGAAACTGTATAAGATTATTGTTTAAGATTCAATGATGTATATAATGCTATTTCGGCTAACCTGAAACCTCCTGTGGGATTAGCCTTGCTAAAATTTCCAGATGGTTTCGATGCTGACATGGCATATCAGCTGCAAGAGAGAGATACCACTACGCTTGAAGACATGCAGAAGATAGTTGTAAGTGTGGAAGCAAATCTGCTAGCTAAAAGAGCTCAAAACAGAGCTGAAAAAAGAGTCACTGTGAAAGAAGAAGCCTCCCCTTTAGACAGTAAGATGGACACCTTGATTTGGACAGTGGAAAAGATGGTTGATCGATTGACCATTTCAGATAGACCTAAACCACAAATTAGGAATCCGAATTTTAGAGGACAACAACCGCAATTCAGAATTAAGCAGAGAGAACAGAGAGCCCAAGACCAAGCAACACCACAGCAGCAGATCAAAACTCCATTACAGAAAAATTTTGTTCAAGGAACTGACACAAATGATGATGATCCTTTGATTGAAGCCAACCATTTCTTCACTACCGATGGTGCGCCCATATTTCTCACAGAAGATAAGGAATATACAGTGATTGCAAACGTTCAAAAAGATGAAGATTTCATTCTCGCCAATGATGCAGAGTTCGATGATTACCAAAGAGGATACATGAACTCTTTATTAGCCCAACAAAGGCAGTACTCTTTGAGGAATAGAGATGTTCTGATTAGTCCCATTCAAAAAAGAAAATAGCTCCAAATGAAGAATGATTCTCAAAAGAAAGGGAAAGAGTCGGCCGACCTTTCCTCCAGCAAAACACCTTCAGCAATTAACAACCCAAATGAGAAGAACCAGTAGAGCTCAGCAAAGGAGAAAATAGAGAAGAAAGACCCTCCCATAAAAGAGGTAGAAAAATCTCCTTATTTTAATTTAGAAAATGAAATTTCTAAGCTAAAAGTGTCTATGCCATTGACTGAGTTGGTGAAAAATAGCACTTATAAAAGTCAGGTGTCTAGAATTTTGCAAATAGACTCTGTTTCAGATATGGTGAATGTAGAAGATGACTACCCTGAACTCATTTTTTGTCCAGCCACAGAAGATCAATTTGAAGAAAGTGAAGTCCCTCCCTTTTACCTGAGTCTTAGATTACATGAGTTCATCTTGCATAATGCTATGTTGGATTCCAGAGCCTCACATAATTTGATACCCAAAGCCATTATGGAGAAGTTAGGACCTGATATTACTCGCAAATACCATGATTTGTATTCTTTTGACTTAGGTAGGGTCCATTGTATTGGTCTTATCAAAGACTTGGTAGTGTCTTTAGATCAAATCCCAGCCAAGAATGTCTTGATGGATGTAGTTGTTGCCGATGTCCCACCATGGTTTGGAATGCTTCTATCTAGGTCTTGGGGTGAAAAACTTAAAGGAACTATGCAACTTGACTTCTCTTATGCCACCATTCCCGTGTTTGGTCAGTTGAGAAAACTATATAGGGAGAAGGAAATGAAATATATGATCACTAGCAAAGAGAAGCTAGTAGATCATCCCATTAATGCAGTCCACACAGATTTAGAGTCTTTTGTCTTATATTTAGATGGTGGTTTATATGATGAAAATGTTCAATTGGTACAAGTAGATGACATGCCCGAAATTTTAGAGAATTTCAGAGATGTTCTCAAAAAGGAAAAAGATAAAGTAGCAAGCACTTCTGAGCCTTCTACTTGCCAGTAGCAAAAGGATAGTGAACAACATAAATATATAGAAATCAGTCAAAATAAAGTGGAAAAAGAAGAAAAATTTCAGCATCTACAAGAAGAAGAAGAAGGCCTTTGGAGCATCGATTTTGATGGAATTGTTGGTAAGGACAGTGCTGGTATTGGAATATGGATTCGGAGCCCTGTTTTCTAGCCTGAAAAATTTCCCAGCAATGTTAGAGTATGTGCTTACAAATTGGCTTTTGATTGCTCTAACAATGAAGCAGAGTATGAGGCTTTGATTGTAGGTCTGAAAATTTTGAAGAAGTTAAATGCAAAAAGGATTTCTGTATATGGAGATTCAGAGATGATAATTAAACAGGTAAAAGGAGAGTACCAAGCAAAACATCCATGGTTGAGGGCATATAGAAATGCAATCTTGGACATCTTGAAGACATTTCCTGAGTACACTTTGACAGTGGTGCCCAAGATGCAGAACATAATTACTGATTCTCTTGCCACTACCGCAAGCAACTTGAAGATTCCGATGAAATCCAACAATAAATTTGAGATTTATGTCAAACATAGGCCTACTGTTCCTGACAATTTGAGGTATTGGAAAGTGTTTTGGGATGAAAATGAGATCAATGCTTTTTTGCAGAGTGATGGAAAATTCAAAGATACTCCCATAGAAGGTGACTATGAGGTTGATGATCAAGAAATGAAAGCAAATCAGATGGACATATTGCAGCTGAAAGACAATGTGATTCCTAGAGGTCTCATACCTTTAGAGGAGCTTTTTGATCAGGATGATGTTGCCAAGAAACCAAGCTTGGTACCTACTGAGAAAGGAGTTGAAGATGTGAATCTTGGAACACCTGACAAGCCCAAGTTTATGAAGTTGTCAAAGACATTGTCCCTGAGGTAAAGGAAAAGTATGTTAAATTTATTTCTGAATTTTCTGATGTGTTTGCATGGGATTATTCAGATATGAAGGTGTATGAAAAAAACATAATTCAGCATACTATTCCCATCAAGCTGGATCAGAAACCATTTAGATAGAAGCTGAGAAGAATCAATCCGAAGCTGCTGCCATCCATTGAAAAGAGGTAAATAGATTGTACAAAGCTAGTATCATAGTCCCAATTAGATTTTCTGACTGGATTTCAAATTTGGTCTCGGTACGTAAGAAGACAGGAGAGATAAGATTGTGCATAGATTTTCGGAATTTGAATAAAGCATCCTTAAAGGATAATTATCCACTTCCGAAGATGGACCATATTCTGCAAAGAGTTTTTGGAGCATCTAGGATGTCACTACTTGATGGCTACTCAGGCTATAATTAGATCTTGGTGCATGAGAAAGAGCAAGACAAAATTGCCTTCACAACACCCTGGGGAACTTTCTAGTATGCCAAAATGCCATTTGGACTAAAGAATGCTGGAGCTACTTTCTAGCAAGCAATGGACATTGATTTTGCCAATGAAAAAGATGTTTTTCTTGTTGTTTATTTGGATGACCTGACAATGTTTTCTGGTTCTGATGATGAGCATTTGCACCATTTGAGGGTTGTGTTTCAACGATGCAGAAAGTTTGGAATTTCTCTCAATCCAAAGAAGAGTCTCTTTGCCATGGATGAAGGAAATTTTCTGGGGCATATCATCTCTAAAGATGGTATCCACATTGATCCATCTAGAGTGGAGGCAATTCAGCACATAGACCTTCCACGGAACAAAAAGGAGATTCAAGCATTCAATGGTAAGATGAACTCTTTGCATAGGTTTTTACCTAATTTGTCTGAACATTTGAGAGAAATAACTAACATGTTGAAGAAAGATAGCACTATCAAGTGGAGTGAGGAGGCTATCAAGTCATTTAATCTGGTAAAGTTTGCTCTGTCCAATGCCCTAGTCTTGATTAGTCCTGATTATACTCAAGATTTTATCATTTTTTCATTCGCTTCAGTGTAGGTTTTAACCCTGAACAGAAATATCTACACACGATTCTTATAACAGAAAATAAACAATAGCAAGAGCATAAAACATAAAACAGATAAACACAGTGATTTTCCCCTGGATCCCAAATCGGGACGACCAGCTTTATTTTTCATTATATTCCTTTTAGTGTTACAACACATATATATACATGTCAAAGCATACATAAACCCCAATCCATTAACCCTGGATTAGAACATAACCGTAGTTCCCTTGAACGGATCTACAAAAATACCAGGGGCCGAAAACCATCGAACCCCAAAACCATGTGCAAAACCATGCACAAAACCATGGGTGGATCCCCTGACCCCAACGGTGGGGGACCGATTCGCCCCTCGTGACCCCCCCAGCTACGCCCGACGCAACATACAACGCGTGGGGGCCAATCGTGGAAAGAATATAACACATACCCAACATTCTCCCATTTGTTGTTTTCTTTCCACAGGGGGGGCCATGCAGGGAGAGCTTAGTCATTGGCCCAATTCTTCAACACCCATTGTTTCTCTACACCAAGAGAACTTCCGAGTGCTCACGTACTTCGTCAATGCATCCGCAACATTCTTCAAAGTGTCCACCTTTACCAAACGAACACCCTTTTAGCCTCAACCATATCTCTAACAAAGTGATATTGAACATCAATGTGCTTTGTCTTTGAATGATAAGCGTGGGTTCTTAGCCAAGAAAATTGCACTTTGGCTATCACAGTCTATCCTTATAGCTTGCTGTACCAACCCCATACTTGAACACAATCTTTGCAACCAAACCGCTTCCTTGCTTGCATGAGTGGGTCGCTATGTATTCGCCCTCTCGTAGTTGAAAGAGCCACTACGAATCGTCTTTTACTCATCCAACCGACTGCGCCTCCAAATAGGCTAAACACATACCCACTTGTAGATCTTCTTTGGTCCGGATCTCCGAGGCCGATCCGCATCAACAAAAACCATGAATGTCCAACATTCTTTCCAATCTTGGTCTTCCCTCGTAGCACAAGCCATAATCACTAGTGCCACGTAAATATCCGAAAACCCGCTTCATCGTCGTCCAATGCTCCTTCCCCGGGTTTGACATAAACCCGCTCAATACTCCCACCGCATGTGCAATGTCCGGTCTAGTACGGACCATTGCATACATCAAGCTACCCACTACACTTCCATATGGAACACGGGACATATACTCCTCTTCTTCTTGTGTCTTGGGACACCGTTCGTCAGACATGACTTTACACCTACAGGGAATAGGAACCTTCATCTGGTTTACTATCCCGCATATTGAACTCTCCGCAATATAGTCTCAACATACTTCCTCCGGTTTAACCGTGAGCTTCCTCTTTGCCCTCGATCTCTCTTAATTTCCATGCCCAAAATATAATTTGTAGCACCCGGATCCTTCATGTCGAATTTGGAGAACAGTTGGGTCTTCAAATCTTGGATAATTTCTTTGTCATTTCCAATCAACAACATATCATCTACATACAAGACCAAATAAATAACACGGTCACCAATTAATTTAAAATAAACACGAGTGATCCTCCTTGCTTCGGTGAAGCCAAGTCCCCGTATATAGGTATCAAATTTCCGATACCACATCCTTGGTGACTGTTTTAACCCATACAAAGACTTCTTCAACTCGCATACCAGCTTCTTTCTTGCCCTTCACCATAAATCCTTCAAAGTTGCTTCATGTAGATCTCTTCTTCTAGATCCCCGTGAAGAAATGTCGTCTTCACATCCATCTCGTTCTATCTCAAAATCAAATGCAAGCAGACAACGGATAAAAGTAATCTAATAGAAGTAACTTTGGCAACAGGAGAAAAAAATATCACCAAAATCAATTCCCGGCACTGGGAATAACCTTTCGCTACCAACCGAGCTTTGTATTTCTCCACCTTGCCTTCTACATTCATCTTCTTCTTAAACACCCATTTGCTCCCAATGGGCTTCCTTCCAGCTCGACAACTCCACCGCATCCCACGCATCATTTTTGTGCAAGGATGCCATTTCATCGGCCATGGCCTCCTTCCGGAGTTTTCCATCCTCCGAATCTACCGCCTCCCCGATAGTTCCGGGTTCATCATCGCTATAGTTAAGGCAAAACCCGAACAGTAAACGCGATGGACTATACCTTTCGGTTGCCTTCTTTCCCGAACCGATCTTCTTAAAGCCGGAGTTTGTGGCTCATCATCTTTTGAGTCTTCTTCCGTTGTAGAGTCCGATTCATCCTCCTTTATCTCAAACTCTATCTTCTCGGGTTCCTTTGGTAGGACTTCATGTTTAACAACATCTTTCACTTCTCTAAACACCACATCTCGATCGTACACAACCTTCCTTGTTTACGGGTTCCAAAGCTTGTAACCCTTTAAACCATCCTTATACCCAATAAAGATGCACCTTTTCGGATTTATTATCCAACTTGGTCCTTTTCTCCTTTGGAACATGTACATATGCGTCACATCCAAATACCCTTAGATGTGAAAGAGAAGGTTTCTTTCCAGTCCCATACCTCATGTGGTGTCTTATCCTCCAACACCGATGAAGGTGATCTCGTTAACTAAGTAACATGCGTCTCCACTCGCTCTCGCCCAAAATTCTTGTCCCTAACCCTAGTACCACCGAGCATGCTTCTTGCCTTTTCCATCAACGTCTCGTTCATTCTTTCCGCAACTCCATTTTGTCGAGGTGTGTATGGAGTAGTCTTCTGCCGTGCTATACCACACTTCTTACAGAACTCTTCAAATTCCTTCTTTCGTAACTCCCCCACCATTATCTCGTCCTCAATGCCTTTATCTTCTTCTCTCGTCCCGGTTTTCCACCGAGCCTTAAATTCTTTAAATTTGTCAAAGACTTTAGATTTATTCCTCAAGAAATATATCCATTTATTCCTTGAGAAGTCATCTATGAATGAAACATAGTACACGGACTTTCCCGATGATGGAACTCGACACGGGGCCCAAACACATCACCGTGCACAAGTTCTAATATCTTGTTTGCCCTCTTAGCACTAGAAGGAAAACTCACCCGATTCTCGCTTCCCATATACACAATGTTCACGTAAATTGAAATCCGGAGAACAATTAGACATACCTTCTACCATACCATCTCTATGCGATCCGAAGGCCCTTCTCTCCAATATGTCCAAGCCTTTGATGCCATAGCATGGTCTTTTCTCCGAGACATGACTAGGCTTTCCGTCCCACTTTCGAGAACCACAGAATCGTTACACCCATCAATAACGATACTACCTTGTAGCTTGTAAAGAGTTCCAGATCCGAACTCCCGCATTAATACCAGTGTTCTCGAACCATCTTGCAGGGCATCTTTCTCGAACACTCGTTTTTACACCTACATCATCCATCTTGCTTACGTAAATCAGATTTACGGCCAATGCGAGAATATGCGAACACCGGGAAGTGTTCTAATCCTTCCACCTTGCAGCTTCGGCTTGACCTTTCCACGTCCGATGATTCTGGCCCTCCTATCATCCCCTAGGAAGACATCACCACCATCATATTTCTCATACTCGCGAACCACTCCCTATGGGGAGTGAAGTGAAAGGATGCACCCGAGTCAATCAACCATGACTCATGATCTATATGTGTATTTGAAGAAGAAGCCAAATACACATCCCCACCTTCATCCGAGGTGGTTTTTGCCTCTCGCAGAAAGACCTTCATCGGATCCCTTTCCTTTCTCGAGAGCTTTAGAACCGCATTCCTTTTTGTAGTGCCCTTCCTTTCCGCATTTCCAAAGCACACCTTTACAAACTTTCCAGGGAGATTTAGATCTCCCTCTAGATTTAGATCTCCCACTCGAAACCTTATTCTTGTTTCTCGTTTTGGGACCTTCCCTCGTACCGATAAGGCATCTCCATTCGACCCTCCATATTTCTCCATCTCATTTCCTCCGATAGCAAGGTCGAGACAATGTCATCAAAATTCAAGGTAGTTGTATTGCTACCTATTGCAATAACCAGATCGTCCCACGAGTCCGGTAGAGAGCACAACAAACCGATGCACTTATCTTCATCCCGAGATTTTAATATCAACGAGACGACAACCGACTTACCACAAGTATTGAAGGCGTTCGGATGCTCATCACCGAGTCTCCATCCTTCATCCTCGGGTTATACAGCCTTTTTTCCGCGAGAACAACTTATTCACCGTAGACTTAGATTGGTACAAAGTCCCAAGTTTTTCCCACAAATTCTTCACCGTAGCTTCCCGGGATACATTCAACAATACCGAATCGACACACACAACCGTATTGTGCTCTTGGCCTTCCGATCCGGGTTTCTTCCGGTCTTCATCCGACATTGCTCGTTGGTTTAGTACCTAGATCTATCGCGATCCACCGATCTTTATCCACCGACAGATCCTCCATCTTGAGCTTCCACAACTCAAAACTACGACCATTAAATTTCTCGATCTCTATCTTTCCGCCGCTCGCCATATTCTTTCACCGCAAGAATCGATCCCGCAGATCTCCCACTCGCACGGGGGTCTACAACGAGGCCCGAGCCAAAAAAACCCTCAACAACAAAGGCGTCCCCTTGAAAACCGAAATAGCTCCGATACCAAATGTAGGTTTTAACCCTGAACATAAATTATCTACACACGAATCTTATAACAGAAAATAAACAATAGCGAGAGCATAAAACATAAAACAGATAAACACAGAGATTTTCCCCTGGATCCCAAATCGGGACGACCACCTTGATTTTTCATTATATTCCTTTTAGTGTTACAACACATATATATACATGCCGAAGCATACATAAACCCCAATCCATAAACCCTGGATTAGAACATAACCGTAGTTCCCTTGACCGGATCTACAAAAATACCAGGGGCCGAAAACCATCGTACCCCAAAACCATGTGCAAAACCATGCACAAAACCATGGGCGGATCCGCCTATGAGTGGGCGGATCCCCGGACCCCAACGGTGGGGACTGCTTCGCCCCTCGTGACCCCCCAGCTACGCCCGACGCAACATACAACGCGTGGGGCCAATCGTGGAAAGAATATAACACATACCCAACATTCAGAGCATACTATGGCAACTGTTTTGATGCAAAAGAGAGATCAGGATGAAAAGCCAATTGCCCTTTTCAGTAGGACTATTAGAGATGTTGCTTTGAGGTATAATATTATCGAAAAACAAGAATTGGCTCTTATAAAGGCATTGAAGGATTTTAGGGTCTATATTCTGCATTCACATACTATAGCATATGTTCCTAATGCAGCAGTAAAGGATGTCTTGATGCAAACTGATCTAGAAGGTCGAAGAGGTAAGTGGATAGCAGTAATGTTGGAGTACGATTTGGAGATCAAACCCACAAAGTTGATCAAAGGACAAGGTTTGGCAAAGCTAATGGGCCAATCAA